>CM033452.1:7140018-7358739 GCA_019425755.1 Amaranthus cruentus
ACAGATCGGGTTCGGGTTTTAATTACTATCGGCTACGAATTACTAATTACTATCGATCGAGTCAATATCAAATTAAGTTGTTAGTCATTTTTTAATTGATGACAAGATTCCCTTTACTTAAAGCAAAATAGTTAAAATGCAAATCAACTAGTGATCATTATTACTTTGTTACTTTTATTTGTTGACCGGAAATTAAAATTATAAAGTTCTATCAATTTTCATCTAATACGATTAAAAGTAGTTAAATATACATTGACCATTAATTATTAACTCAAAATATATGAAACCATGTATTTATAAAATTTAATTTATTAAAATATCTATCACTTTATTAGATTAAATAATAAAACGATTGAATATGAGTCTATTATACTTCTATGTTAAAAATTGGTTCAGGTTTAAAGCAATTCGATCTAAAATTTGTTTGGGTTTAGTCGGGTTTTGTCGGATCGAGTTTGGTTTCGAGCATGATTCGGGTTGGATATGACTCGGGTTGGTCATTTTTTGGTTCGGATAATATCGGTTAGCGGTTATGTGTCGGTTACAAAAATCGGTTACAGTTCAGATTCAGCTTTCCCATTTTCGGTTGTCAATTGGTTCGGGTACAACTTCGGTTCGGGTATTGTCGGTTCGATAAACCTAAAAAAGGAACGCATTTTCGGGTCGATTTACTTTCGGTTTTGGGTCGGATTTGCGGGTCGGGTCACTTTTGAACAGCTCTACTCAGAGACAAGCTAATTTGGAGTTGCACCACAAGATTGGTATGTCATTTATACCTCTTATTCATAGAGAATGAGACATTTGTTTTTTGATACTATTCACTTATTACTCTTAATTTGTATTTTATTCTTAATCTATAATTAGAACATAGTCAAGTGAGATCTTGTTTGATTCGTTTCAATGCAAAGATTATTAATATTCACTTTTTATAATATTTGGTTATGTATAATAAGAGATATTAAGCATTGAATAAGCGCATTGGATAATGTGAAAAAACAAATGTCTCATTCTCTATTAATAAGAGGGAGTAATTTAAAATAAATGCATAGTTGGTGATCATTTTGTATAACTAGTAAAGTTGGTGATCATTTTGTATAACTAGTAAAACACATTTAAGCAATGTGCCAATGTATATGTTAATGAAAATGAAATACTCCCTCTAATTCACCATTAATGTCCCATATACTTTATGCACTCTATTCAATGCACTTAATCAATCATTAATATCTCTCATTGTGCATAATTAAAAATTATGAAAAATTGATATAAATAATCTTTGCATTTAGACGAATCAAACAAGATCCCACATGGCTATATTTTAACTTATAGATTAATAATAAAATACAAATTAAGAATAAGAGATGAATAATGTGCAAAAAGCAAATGGGACGTTAGTGCTGAATTGGAGGGATTATAAAATACTAGTTTGATGGCTTTAAACAACCTCATAATTTTCAATAATTATTAGTTGTGGTGTATGTTTTATTACACTTGTCAAACAATTAAATTTTTTTAATAGATTCTTACCATTTATTGTAAAATTCCTTTGATTTTTGCACCTAATGATACCAAATACTTCCACCAAGGTGGTTTCACCATGTGAAAGGTATCTGGTCGCACAAGGTCCTTAAATATTGATCGTCATTAATTTAAACTATATATGTTTTTTAGTCTAATTACTTGTTTTTAGAGTACAATCACAATTTAGTTGTCATTCATCAAACATCTTATCTATATAGTACTCTACTTTTAATTCTATTCATACTTCCTCCGTTTCATAATACTCGCTATAAATTTCATATTACTTGCTACATTTCTTTTTTTAGTAAAAAACCAATCATTTAAAGTTATACCTACTCCTAATTTTATCCTACTCTATATCTAATTACTCATATTTTTCTTTTTTATTTTTCAACAAATAATATTAAAAAATTCTAAAACAGCAACTTTCCACCTACTACTCATCATTGCACAATAACTTCTTAATCTTTGTGCCTATGCAATGATAGTAAGTAAATCGGAACAGAGGAAGTATAATTTAATTGTCTTTTAGTTTCTTCATTTATGTAGTATGACATTGTTCCTAGTTTCTAATCAATGGAGACTCACATAGTAAATTCAAAGTCACGTATAAGTATTTCATGTAGGTTAAAATCAGAGTCTCAAGTCTAGTAAAGTTTCACAAGTTATGTGCTGTCCAATCTCTCTGTGCAAGTCTAGGCAGTGATTTGTAATATAAAATTATTCCTCATGTTAGAGTAGCACCTATCCTATCACACTAAATACATGTGGGACACACTTCATGGTACAACAAGAAAATGGGTCCTCATGTCTAGAAGGCGTATTAGTGTCATGTGTGTACGTTTAATTTCTGAATATCACAAATCATTATCTAATACCCTTGTACCAACGTTACTTCCCCATTGCAAATGTCTCAAGAAATTCGTAATAGAACATAAGTATTAACTATTTAGGGGCCCTTATTCTTTTTCTTATACACATGATGGATTGGTGCTTTTGTTTAAGACCCTACTGGATTAAGGAAGCACTGAATTGAATCAAAGTTTTTAATTTTGAGAACTTTTGTGAAAATACAAGTATCCCACTTGCTTACAACTCAGCAGTTCCCCTTTCTGTGGGCATTGGGTTGCAAAAATTGAAATCCAAAAACTCAGTCTTACACGTGTAGCTGTCAATTGACAAACGCTACTGGTCTGGGTCCCACTCTCTTTTATTTTATCTATAGAAAGAAAGAAAGTAGGAGTATTTATTTTTTATGGTGGGCTCCACTTTGTTTAGGTGACCGGTGACCCTACTACTCCAGCTAAAAACCCATTACTGCCTGCGAATCACCAACTTAGGAAATGCTTGTTGTCTTTCATTTTACCCATGGTTGGCGTATACTAGTGTGTG
Source organism: Amaranthus cruentus (assembly GCA_019425755.1). NCBI lineage: Eukaryota > Viridiplantae > Streptophyta > Magnoliopsida > Caryophyllales > Amaranthaceae > Amaranthus > Amaranthus cruentus. Next base: position 7,142,932 of record CM033452.1, read on the forward strand.
GCGACTAGTTTTAGTTCCTAAAACTTTCTATCGATTAAAATTGATTTCACCTTACATTTACTCCTTTTTACTTGGATTGTGAGATTTGAGTTACTTTTATGAGTAATAATATAAATGATGTTTTGAATCGATTGACATCAAATATCATAGATGTATTTATATAAATAAAATGTATACGTAATTTAATGAGTTATTCTAATATGATTATTGTAATCAGAAACACATCGAACAAGCTTGTGGTATTCGTACAAGCGACCCTCATGCTTGAGTAAGCGCCACTGATATAATTTCTTATATTAATTTTAATTTTTAGAGGATGATACACATAAATAAGCTTTCAAATTCCTAATCATTTAATTTTGTTGTAAAAGCTCAAAAGGCCGAGTTGAAAGCTCTAAAAGCTTACAAGAAACTCTATCTATGCTCACCTCAACCACATAGATCTCTTTAGTGTTATCCTTTCTTTATGAGTTTTTTTTAGATCAAGAATTCCCAAGTTTTCGTAAATCTAACAAGAAGGGCGCAATTGGGGTGTTTGGCAATCGGCTGTTAGCTGTTGGCCGTTGGCTTTTTTAGTAGGTTTGTTTGACCAGCTGGAAATGTTGGTTGTTTTTGTTGGATTTTAAATTAGCTAAAAAAAAGCTAACTGTATGTAGAGATATTTTGTAAATGTGGGTATTGGCTGTTGGCTGTTTATTAGAGATAGTTGGAACAATTTTTTCATTTTGGCTTAAAAGACAATTTTTCAGCTACTTTAAAAGTCATTTACCAAACACTTTTTTAGCTGTTTGACCAACCAGCAAGTCAAATGTCAAAAGCCAACCAAAAAGCTAAGAACCAAACACGATTGTTATTTCAGATTAAGGGGGTGTTTGGTTCATGTTTTTTGCTTAGCTTTTTGGTTGTCTTTTGACTTTGGCTTGTTGATCGGTCTAACAACCATAAAAGTGTTGGATAAATGACTATTAAGTGACCTGAAAAGCGGGCTTTTAAGCAAAAATAAAAAAGTTACTTTAGTTTGCTTTTTTGGATTGGCATTTGCCTTATTCACCTATTTTTCCTCTAATAAACAACAAACATACAATATCTAAATTTATCAAACATCTCCATAAACAACTAGCTTTTTTAGCTAGCTTAAAAGCCAACAAATCAAAATTTTCAACTGGTTAAACAAGTCAACTGAAAAACCGACAGCCAATAGCCAATTGCCAAACACCCTTTAGATATTTTATGTTTTATAATCATCAAAGAGCATCTACCACGGATCTTGTCTTTGAAATTGCTTCCGCTACATAGTTCCTCATTGAGGATGACGTTTGGGTCATTTTTATTAGTATGCACCCTTCATATTGTTATAGTTCACATGTTTTAGGAGGTGTATTGGAACGCGGATATTATCAAAGAAACAAACAGAAATCAGCAACCTTTATTGATTCGGAAATTTGGGTTTTTCTTACTCAACACACTCTTACTAGCAAAGTCATTTAAAAGCAGAACTGTAGTCCAATGAACTTTAGAATCCATGGATTCTTCTTCCCTTCTAGTTGGGACTTGGGACTTATGAAATCAATGTGTACACAATTTTTTATGGCAAATGGGTAAAACGGGTTTTGACTCCTTTTTTGGGAGTAATGGCTTTGTCATTGTTGTCATGGGCGTTTGTATTTTGGTGATATGTGGCTTGTTACCCATAAGGTTTGAAGAATCACTATTTAGTCTAGTGGTTAAAGACTTGTTCTTTTATCTTAATGATAAATATTTAATTTACCATATGTTTTTATGGTCCATTGCAACTTTGCAAGGAATGAGAATTGTCCCACATCGTTGTGTATGCAATTGGTGTGGATTTATAGGCAAATGAGCTTTCTCATTTAATAAGCTAGTCTTTTGGTTAAGCCCTCTAATTATCCTATCACAATGGTATCAAAGCCGGACTCGGAGTGGACATCCTGGAAGAGCCAGCCGTCACCCAATAAGGGTATTATTATGGTCCATTGCAAGGTAAGAGACTTGTCTCACATCGATTGTATATGCAATTGGTGCAGGGTTCATATGAAAATGTGCTCTCTCACCTAATAGGCTAGTTTTTTGGGTGAGTGCTCATGATTGTCCTAACAGTAAGGATTAATCCCTTTTCCAATACCTAAAGGCTTCATAGTGAGTTATGTTGTAATGGGTTCATGGATCTCTGGCGTTATCGATTCAAGGGTAGTTTTCACCTGGCAAACTAAACTGTACAAAATTTTGGATTTGGCTCAACATGAATGTCCTTAACCATCTTATTCTAATGTGGTGATGGAGACTAGACATTACATTTGACATAATTGACTCTGATGCTCTGCGTTACTTCATTATTTAGTGCGTATTAAGAGGTACAAATGGGCGCTAGTGGGTTCATTATTATTGATTGTTCATACTCTTAAAACTTTGGACTTGCTTCTTGTCTTGTTTGTTATGAGCACAGTTTCAGCAGAGCGTTCGTACATTTTTTTGCCATGGCTTTCTGTATACTTGAACATATTGCACATTTTAACATGTTAACTTTACAGATCAAGGATGAATTTTGTCCTAGTTGATGGGTCAAAATCTTAGGTACCATTAAGATACTAAACATTAAATTGTACTTCCTCTGTTCCGTTTTAGTTGCATCATTGGGTTTAGCACGTTTTTTAAGGGTCGTCAAATCAATATGGTAAAAGTAGGGATGATGTATGATTGATGGTAATATGCGCGGTAGAAATAAAAAAATTATTATAAGTAGATAGTGGTTATGACTTGTGGGTATATTAAATAATTAATGAGATGATGTATGATTGATAGTGATAGTGGGGTAGGAATAAAATAAGGATAAAATAAGTAGATTATTTTTGCCAAAAATATGTTGCAAGTAATATAAAACTTTCAAAAATGGTAAGTGTTGCAAGTAAAATGAAACGGAGGTAGTACTACAATAATCTTATAAGCGTATAGAAGTAGTATTTTATAGCTCCCACTTAGAATCTACGTGGGTTGGATTTGAGAGGTCAACAATACATAATACTCCTTCCTATTCACCTTAGGTGTCCCATTTACTTTTGGGACACTATTTATCTATCACTCTTAAATTGCATTTTATTCTTAATATATAAGTTAAAATATAGTCATGTGAGATCTTATTTGATTCGTTTTGATGTAAAGATTATTAATATCAACTTTTTATAATTTTTAATTATATATAACTCGATATATTAAGAATCGAAGAAGTGCATTGGATAGGATGCATAAAATAAATGAGACACTTAAGATGAATATGAGGGAGTATTATTCTTGTAACAAAAGTTTTGCAACTTCATTTGATGAGAAATGTAACAAAAGATTTACGCGTCTCTAACTTATGAAGACGAGGGTTTTCTTTTTATAAAATTAAAGTCAAGGTAATACTCCATTTGGTAAGTAGTAGTAATACATAAAACGTCACAAAATTTGGTACAAAGTTTTTAGAGTCTAGACTTGACTTGGTGTAGTAGTCTTGCTTAAATGAAAGTATTTTCACTATCAATTAGGAGTACCGAGTACCCAGTTCTGTTCCACAATTTTTTAGATAGGGGGCCTGAAGCTAGTTGCTTCAAATACCAATTGGGACTTGCTACCATTTAATTTGGTAATCACCCTTTCATGACAGTCGCCTTTATAAAGTGTAGTTTAAAATTATTGCTAGACAATATATTCCAAAAAAACCCTTGTCTCTAAGATGATAATTAGTCATATTATTATATGATTTAAAAAATAAAATAAGTAACTAAAAAATGAGTGTGTAGAGTGTTGTGAGGCTTTTTGTTGGGAGAAGGGGCATGAGAGCATTTTTGTAATGTCATTTAGAAAAAGATGGCGACACAATAAAAATGATAACGACATTTAAGAAACGGAATACATTATTAGTTAACACTAAAATGCTATGCACCTTTCTATTTAAAAAATAAATCAAGTAAAATAAGTAGAATATGTGTTAATATTAAGAAAGTGCTCAATGTTTTAATTAAGTCCATGCAAGACTTACTTTGTATTAATTACTATACTTTAAATGTGGCCTAATTGAGCTAATAAATTTCCAAATTCAGGTGATTGGCATGTTGTTCTTTGTTTTGGGTTGTGTTGATGATTATATTTATACTGCATTGTTTACGATAAATACGCCCTTATCTTTGTAGGTGGATGCAACACTGACATCGTCCTACAAGTCCTGACTTCCTTTTTATCATGGAGGACTCTTTGTAGGTTTTGCAATCCACTTTGTGTTTTCAATTTGATTGCTATACTATACTTGAAAAAATTAATGTTCTTTCTTTTGGTGCTAAATTCTCATTTGTTTTTTATCCTATTTAATACGTTAATATAATACTTTATATCTTTATTATGCATAATTTAAAATTATAAAATATTAATATTAATAAAATTTACATAGATATAATACAATAAGATTTTATGGTATCATATTTTAACTTAAAGTTGAAATATGAAAAAAAAAATTCAAATATAAAAAAAAATTGATTAATGAATAATCAAAAAAAAAAAAATGAAAATTTTATGCTAGGAGAGAATAAATGGCAATAAGCCAATAACAAATACAAAGTCATTGTTTGGCTTTACAAATGCAAGTTTGAATACATCTTCCTTTTAAATATTTTGGCTGGAGCAACCATAAGTTCACCTAGTTTACAAATGTTTAAGGGTTAGGATTTCATTTAAGATATAGTGTTAGTGTGTTACATTTCATACAACTATGCGTACAAGTCTTAGCGAATCAAGATGGCGATCGATTTTTCATCTTTAAAAACATTGTGGGTCCTATTAGCCTGGATGCATATGAATAAAATATTCCTCTTTGTGCAAGTTGGGATTCTTTTTTTTTTTGGGAGTTTTATTTCCATTTGGAAGAGATAATTTTCTTAAACCATCGTTAATTAATAATTATAGTTTCTATCATTGAAAAAAAACATAACAACGAACATATAAAATTAAAATTAAAGAAAACTAAAAAACATGATGGAAATTATAAATGCTAACCAAATAGTAGAAACAATAATGAAAAACTAAATTATAATACACACTTTTATTCAATTTAGTAGTCGTTTTTGATTGGATACATTTAAAGGTAAAGGATTCTTTTAGTATTTCGCACAAGACAATGTCCGGGTGGGGTTTTTTTTTTTCTGAAAGATGCGGACAATTCATACCGTTCCCCCAAGAGGCAGTAAAGAGAGATGCGCGGAGTCAAGAAACCCCCCCAAATGATACCTATGCTCAGTAGGGGTTGAACTTCAAACCTTCTGCTCCACATGCAAATATTCTATCCATTGAGCCACAAACGCTTTTGGTATTTGACCGGATACATTCGACAATGCAAAAATTCTATCATTGTTATCTCTATTTGTGCATAATTGAAATTGTAAAAAATTAATATTAATGGTTTTTACATTAAAACAAATTAAATAAAATCTCACTTAACCATGTTATAACTTATAGATTAAAAATAAATTATATGTAAATAGTGATTAATAAACATTATCAAAAGTTAAATAAAACTATTAGAGTAAATAAAAAGCACTATAAAAACAGAGAAAAAATTACTTGTTTACTTTCTAACCAATTAATAAACCAAAAATTCAAAAGAAACCAAAAACTATTTACCAAATAACCCAAAATTGGAATCCAAAATGGGTAAAAAGATGGGAATGGGAAAAAAAAGATGGCGAAAGAAACCATGAAAAAAGCCACCCACCACATTTGACAAACCATACAACACGAGGTGCCTGTAGTCTGTAGATAACCATTTCTGACAGATATGACCAATTACAATGAATACTGTACCTAATCTGTACTACACTACATACTTTTTGGGTTCATTCATTCATTTATTACTCCTTCCGGTTCTCTTTTATTGTTGTCCGCTTTAGATTAAGTACGCATATTAAGAAAGTGGTAGTTGGAGTATTTTAAGTGATTATAATAATAGTAAAGGTGGTAGTTGGGGTATTTAAGTGATTATCATCATCATCATCATCATACCCAGTGTTTCCGCACATAGATAAATCTATGGTCAGAGTCCGGGGAAGGAAGGTCGACAGCGTCTCATACCCATAAGGAGATGGCGGTTACAAGAGTCCTTCGGCTCAAGAGGAGTCTTCGAAGATAAGAACCTGCAAATATCCGAAAACCTGCATCTTACACCCACGTTAGCCAAGCATAGGGATCATTTAAATGCAAGCAAGGCAAGTGACTTACACAACTAAAAAGATACATACAGGTAACTAAGAAACGATACAGGTAAGAGAGGCGGTAAAGAGCAATGACGAAACATAAAGAACAGTAACAAACAAGTCTAGTAATCTAGGACGTGGATAAGGCGCCGCCATTTGGCTTTATCCCTGGTCAGGTCCTTAGAGAGGTGTAGTTCGTGCAGGTCGCTGTTAATCTGCTCCTCCCATGTCCTCCTAGGTCTTCCTCGGCTTCTCTTGCCCTCCACTATGATGCGTTCAACCCTTCTCACTGGGGCGTCATGGGTGCTTCTCTGCACATGCCCAAACCATCTCAGCCTGTTCTCCCGCATCTTTGCAGAGAGAGGTGCAACCCCTAACTTCTCCCTAAACTCCTGATTTCTTATCCTGTCCATCATTGTCTTACCACACATCCATCTTAGCAAACGCGAACTCAAGAAGGTTCTGCCCACCCTCATTCCTTACACCGTATTCAAAACCGCCATGAACAGAGTTGTAGTTAACAGCCTCCTTCCCTATGTGACCGTTGAAGTCGCCTCCTATAAAAAAAATTCGTCGGTAGGGATGGCTTCCAAAAGGTCACCCAGGTTATCCCAAAACTCATGTTTCACTTGCTCATCAAGCCCAACTTGCGGCCCATATGCACTAATGATCGAGACGACCTCTTCCCCCACCACAACTCTAACTAACATAATCCTTTAAGTGATTATAATAATTGTAAAGATGGTAGTTGGGGTATTTTAAATAATATAAGTGGGGTATTATGGTCTTTACTTGTGTGAAGATAGAGTGTTTAAGTAAAAAATCTTTGCCAAAAATAGAAAGTGGGCAATTTCGATGAACTAAACAAATAAGAAAAGTGGACAATAAAAAAGAAATGGAGGGAATATTTTTTATAAGTATGCAATGAAGCAGTTGCATTATCGAAAGATCTCAACATTTTAGCAGAAGTGTTCGTAAAATTGTTAACTTAGCTAGTAGTAATTTTAATTAGCCTTTGCAACGTTCAATAGACTAAATTTGAATAGAAAGAAATAAAAGGAAAGAAATGTGAGAAATTTGAAAGAGATTCCTATTTCTTGTTTGGAATTTGATAACAAAAAGAAATGAAAGAGATTTGAATGAGAAGAGTTTGAACTGAAAACATGAATAAATTTTGTTGAAAAATACAATTTCTTGTAAAGTGTAAAGATTTGGAGCTAAAACTCTTACTTATAATATATCTCTTCATTTTTCCTTCCTTTTGCTTCTAAACAAATAAGGTGCACTATTCCTCCTTACCTCTCCCTTTCTGTTCCTTCCCTTCTCCTGTTTTTCCTTTTTTTCTCTCCTAATTTCATATCTAAACATAACATAAAATCTATATTAGGAATATTTCAATTTTCATATTATTGTGTTTTGTGCAATCTCCTACATAAAATTTAATGTGATCATTAAGAATTGGTAATTTCTACTTCATATTGATGAGACTTCACTAATGTACTCCAAATCTCGAGTAGATAAAGCTAGAAGATAAAAAAAATATTCTATAAGGTTGTGTTTAGAACAAATAATTTATTTTAAATTGTACATTTCAATTATAATATTATACATGAAAAAATTGAGATTAACGAAGTTTAGGAAACCATCTTAGCTTTCACAATTTTAACTACTTTAAACAATGGCAAAATTCTATTTCCAAATTAATTTTTTATATTTAATACACTAAATTTGAGTTAATTCTAAATTTCTAAATGAAATGATGTTTTCTTAAATATAACATTATTTATTTCACAAATTTTGCAGAGAATTGGGATCCCGGGTGTTTGAATATTAGTAGACATGTATAAAGAAAAAGGCTTGAGAAAGAAGCATATTGACAACTAGATGTATCTTTTATATAATCCATTACTCATAATAATAATATTAACAATGATCTTAATCCTCTTTCAGCTTTATAGTCACAGAAAAAAAAATAACTTTATTCTAGAGACAAAACGGTCTGACTAAGGTTCAATCCAAATTCTGCCATGTTTGGGAACAAGAATTTCATTTGAAAATTTGGAATTGGCTCAAATTTATTATTGGGAAATTCCACATGGTAACCCTGAGGTTTTGGATTTTCCACGTGGTAACCAAAACTCTTAAAAAATTCACGCGGTAACCCTAAGGTTTACTAAATTGTTCCACCATGACCTTTTTGCACATAAAATGTTAGTAAAACGTCAGTAAACGTTAATTTCAAAGCTTTATAGCTGTTGTACGATTATTTATGCGACTAACCATTTCATATGACATTAGTTCTAACCGTTTTCCCCAATATATAAACCCTAAATCTACGCTTTTTGGCTTTATTGATGAAAGATAATAGAGTTAGGGTTTATGTTTTGGGGAAAAAGGTTGAAATTGATGGCATTTGAAATGGTGAGTCACATAAATAGATGTACATCAGTCTTAAAGCTTCAATATTCACGTTTGTCAACGTTTTTATGTGCAAAAAGGTCATGGTGAAACAATTTTGTAAACCTCAGGGTTACCACATGAATTTTTTAAAAGTTTTGGTTACCACGTGGAAAACCCAAAACCTCAGGGTTACCACGTGGAATTTCCCTTTATTATTTGTCAAGTCAAAATTTTTGAAATTTGGATTTAAATCAAATCCACTATGGTTATAAAAGTGGTTAAAAATGACTTCTCAAATCTTGTCATTCTCAAATTCTTAATTAATGAATCCATAATTGAAATCTACAATTCAAAATGAAATAGACGTTCCCAAACGCAACCCTAAATAGTTTTATTATAGGTAGAAAACCCATTCCTAACGATTTAATTTGTTTTTATTTTATTCTCGGTATTAATATTTTTTTCTGATTTCTTTCGCTTTTGATTTTAATTTGTTCCATTCCATTGATTTTACACTTGTTGGCAATAGCCTTACCCTCATTTATTTAATTTCAACTATAAATTTATACGGTCTCTTTATTTTAAGGGAAAATTACATTAAAAACTTTCAACTATTCGCGATTTAAGTATAAAACTCCCAACAATTGATTATTATTTAAAACTCCCAACTTTAGGCCCATTTTATATTTAAATTTCAAGATGACTTATAACCGGATAAATTGGTTTTAATTGAGAAGTAGTGGGACCCAATTGTATTTATTAATCACCTCACTTTCCTTGACCTTACACGACCCTTCACGTACCTTCCCATTTCAACAAAAGGTAATCGGTTAAAATAGGTTATAAAATGTATCGGTGCTTTTATTTGGGCATATAGTCGGAGTTTTGAATAATAATCAATAGTTGGGAGTTTTATATTTAAACCGCGAATAGTCGGGAGTTTTTAAAGTAATTTCCCCCTATTTTAATCACTCGTTTATATCCATCACTTATTTTGTTTGGAAAAATTGACATTCATAATCCAATCTTTTGCTTATCCGCTGTGAATAATCCAACCTTTTGATTAGTTTCTAATAATCCAACGTTTGCCATTAGTTTGCTGTGAATAATCCAACCTTTATTTTTGTTTGCTAGCAGCATAACCTATTATTATTTATTATTAGTAATATATGATATGTTGTGGGCAGATTTATCGATCACAAATGTTGAATTATTAGAAAATAATCCAAAGGTGGGATTATTCACAGTGGATGAGTAAAAAGGTTGAATTATTAATTTCTATTTTTCCATTTTTTTATTCTTAAATCTAATTTCTCTTTTTACTAAATTTTATCCATTTTACATTAAGTGCAAATTGAAAGGGATATAGCTTGGGAGTATATACATATTATCAAGACGTCTGCAACAATTTCCTCCGTCCCATAATATTTGCTACATTTTCTATTGTTGCCTATTTCATATTTCTTGCTACATTTCTATTTTTAGTGATAAAACAATCATAAAAATATCTACTTTATTCCTATTTTTATCATAGTCTATATCTCACTAACTTTTTTCCCTCTTCAATTAAGAAATAGTGGAGGATATAATTGTACTTTATATGTTGTGTCTACCTTTTCTTAATTCCCGTACCCATGCAAATATAGCAACAAAAACAAAATATAGGAAGTACGCATAATATTACATGAATGCTCCACCGATCACTCTTGTAACAGTGAGGATACTTGATGATGTGATCGTCATCCCGAAGCGTAAGGGCATGTTTAAATGGTGATCAAATGTGTTGGAGTTAGGAAAGAAATATAATAAAATAATATACTAAAGTAAGAAGGAGATGGTGTTCGCTATCTATTTAGATTAAATTTTAGAAACAAATACTCTTTTTAGCTTAAGGTAGAAAATAAAAGTGGTAGGTTATATAAAAATAGAAAACTTAAAATTTTATAGGATGAATTAAAATAAAAAATATAACAAATGGAATTGTAAGGGATCAGAAAGTTTTAAAAAGGAGAAATATTAAAATATAAAAAAATTATTTTTTTTTTTGTCAATACTAAATACCCTATAAGGCTCTAATCATATTCATAGAACATGTGTTACATTTTTTTTTGAAATTCTAAGTATAAAAGTAATTAATAAAACTAAGGTAAAAGTGTTCAGATTTACAGTGAATAGAGAGAAAGTAAATGAGTAAATAAGTAAGAGAGAAAAAAAAAAAAAAAAGTAAAAGAGGTATAGTTTTTTTTTTTTTTTAAAAAAAACTAAAAAGAGGTATAGTTTTACTTGTATAAAACTTTGTATCGCCAAATGGTTTATGTATGTATTTATCTATGAATAAAAGTATTATTATTATTATTATTATTATTATTATTATTATTATTATTATTATTATTATTATTGTGAGTATTTTAACTGTATGAACCCAAAATTTTAATTTAATTCCAAGGAAAGCAATTACTAATTAAAAAAAATGTAATAATAAGTTTTGAATTTCTTACAATGAAAAAATTGTTGATAAAATTGATAAGAAAGGTATTTTTTACACACCAATTTATCAAGAAATCAAACAATTCCATTTAAAAAAAAAGTTTTGTAGTAGTATATTAGATAAGAATGAATGTAAAAATACCAAGATTATAGTAAATTTGTTGAAATATAATTCGTAGTATTCTCTTAAGTTGTAAAAGAGTATAGTATATGTTATTGGTGCATATGTTTAGTTTACAAAATAAGTAAACTTGTTGAAATATAATTCGTAGTATTCTCTAATATTATTTGTAATAAATTTTTAGCAAGCATATCAATTCATCTTCGATATATTTACCTATTTCATAAATGGAACCTAGGCATCAGGTGCATAGATTAGAAAAATTGATAATAAAAAAAAATACTTATAATGATACATATATTATATATAAATTAATGTAAATTTACCTATTTTACCCATGCTCAGCTCCATCCCTACTTTCCTAGACATCAATTTTTTTTTTGAAGTAACCTAGACATCAACCTTACCACTCCTATAACCTAAAATCAAATTAGTTGATAATTTATATACTCACATATTAGCTTTGTTTAATGGTGTTGGTTATATATATATATATATATATATATATATATATATATATTATATATATATATATATATATATATATATATATATATATATATATATATATATATATATATATATATATATATATTTATATATAGGGAAAAAAAATATATAATCTAGTGATATCTTATTGGATCATATTGAACAAAATAAAAATCGAATAATAAAAAGTATATATATTAAAGAATTTGCTGAATTTCTTGAAAAATATCTTGCCAGTTTCCATCAACCAAACTGGGTCCCTACTCCCTGATAGAAGAATGCAGTGGCACCGGCCACCGGCTAAACCGGTCATAGGAAATTGCATTTACTCCCTCCATCCCATTTAATTTGCAACATTTTTCATTTTGGTTCGTTTCACTTAATTTGCATCATTTCTATTTATGGGTGATGGACTGATGGTCCACCACTTTCTTTTAATCTCATCCATACATTTTTACTCTATTTTAATTTCATCCACACAATTCATTCTCTCTCTTCATTTAATACTACATCCTTAAAAACTACTTCATCCGTTCCCTATTAATGTTCCCATTGAAAATATTCACGGGAATTAAAAAAAGTGAAATCTTTTAGATAGTGGAAATATTATTTTATTGAATAATAAATTTGATAGAGAAAAAGTGAGGACCACAAATATTAAAAAAGTATTTAAAGAAAGTTAGTGGAAAAAATATAGGGACCACAACTAATTAAAAAATGTGTTTATGAAGTAAGTGATAACCATGTGTGGATCATAAGGAATATAAAAATGTTAAAATGAAATTAGTGGAAGATATATGGGCTCATGTTCATTATTAAAATATTAAAATGAGGATGAGTGAGGTTATTTTTGTCCAAAATTTGTGATATAAATGGAAAAATTCCTTATGAAAACAACAATTAAAACACCCAACAATGGAAAGTGAGAAATTCTTTAAGGAACAGAGGAAGTACTATATTTCTCTCTTTGATGCAAATCAAAAGGGACGGAGGGAGTAGTTCTAATTTGGAGCTGATTTCATTTTCCAACCTCTAAGAACCTAACCCAAGTTGAAATTTAACCTATATCACTAACCCCAGTTTGTTTATTTAAGGACACTGAAATCTGAGAGCCTTCTGGCTCTGGGTTATGATCTTGTGTTTTAGCATCTCTCTCATCCTTTCCTTTCTAAGTTTCTTCCATTCACACTCCCAAAAAACCTCCCTAGGATCATGTAATTTTTTATTAAATAAATTAATTAATTTGATAATTTTCTTTTTGGCTTAACAAAATTATTAGTGTTTTATTGTTTTTCTTGTGCATGGGGTTACATAAAAGAGTATTGGAAGAAAACATTGATGATGATGGGTGGAGAAATGACTTAACAAGAAATAAAATACAATTTAAAAATCAAACTACATTTTAATTCAGAAAAATAACAAAAAAAAGGCTAAATCTTTGACAAGAATCTGTTCAATCCCTCCAAAATCCAAACCCATCTTTGTGGAAACAAGTGTGGAATCATGAAAAGACTTGGCAGTTCAGATTCTCTTGGTGCTCTGGTTTCCATGTGCCCTGCTTCAGGTTTACATCTAGCTAGCTAATTCTAGTATTGTCAAATTGTTTATTTATTTAAATATTTTCTGGGTTTTAATATATTTTATTTTTTCCGTTTCATAATACTTGCTACTGAGTGTGACATGTTGTGTGCGAAAATTTCACAATCAGTAGCAAATATTATGGAACGGAGGAAGTGTCAGAGTATATAATATATTTTGGGGCCTCAACCATCAACTTAAGCTTTTGGTTGAGTTGGTTCCTTGACATGGTATCAGAAGCCAGTGTGACAAGAGGTCACAGATTCGAATTTCAACCGCTCCTCATTTAAAATTGGAATATTTAGCACCAGGTACGAGGAGGGCCTGTGTTGCATCTACACTTTTAGCCCAAAGAGTTCTCGTGTGAGGGGACGTGTTAGACTATATAACATATTATATATTGAGCTGGTTTCTTGACAGAAAGTAGTAATTAGTAGTACATATTACATAATTATGATGAAATGATTGGTGCAGATGATCAAAGCCCTAGGAACAATATGTATAGCAGGGATTACCAGTCAATGTTAGATGGGCTAGATGAAGATGGGTGCTTAGAAGAAACTGGTCATGTACCTGAGAAGAAGAGAAGACTCAGTGTGGATCAAGTTAAGGCTTTGGAAAGAAATTTTGAGGTTGAAAATAAGTTGGAGCCTGAAAGGAAAGTTAAACTTGCTCAAGAACTTGGGTTGCAGCCTAGACAAGTTGCTGTTTGGTTCCAAAATAGAAGAGCTAGATGGAAAACCAAACAGTTGGAGAGGGATTATGGTGTTCTTAAGGCTAGTTTTGATACTCTTAAGCATAATTATGAGTCTCTTCAACATGATAAGGATGACCTTCTTAAACAGGTATATTCTTCTCTATATGGTCATTAGTTCATGTTAATTGCCTTTTTTGTTTTGTTTTTGTGTTTGCAAGCAACCTCGTTTGATAAGGATATGATTTGCCGTCTTCTGTTCCTGTTTTTCAGTCCCATATTAATAAAATAGTGGGTCATAGACTTGCTTACATATTGGCCTATTGGGTTAGCTAATATTACTACTACCATATGATTTTACTACCATATGATTTTAGGAAACAATAAACCTCACTAAATGTATAACACTCTTAACCCGTGGGTGTCCCATGACCACAATAGTGAGCCACGATAGATTATGTGACGAATTGTCTTAATACCCCTATCATAGTGAGCCACCAAATGATTTTAGGAAACAATAAACCTCACCAAATGTATTTGCAAGTCAACACTCTTAACCCGCGGGTGTCACGTGACCTCAATAGTGAGCCACGGTGAGATTAGGCGACGAATTGTCCCGGCTTAATACCCCTATCATAGTGAAAAGCAAGACCCATCTCTGTATTGTGATCAAATTATAAATATTTTTAGTAACTGTGACCTTGAAAGCAAGATGATTCATATTGACCGTGATATCCCATTGCACACTATGATGATGTTTCTAATATGTGTTACAAAATTGAAAATTGGCAGATAAAAGAACTAAAATCAAAGCTAAATGAAGAGATAAACTCAGAGAGTGATAATGATGTAAGCATCAAACAAGAAGTTTTGGTGTTTGAATCTGATGATCATATCAATACAAAAGCTATTGAATCACTAAGCAGTGGATCAGAAGAAGAAGAAGCAGAGCTATTGAAGGTAAAAAAACATGTATTTGCAGAGTCCAAAGATGGATCAGATAGCGATTCAAGCGCAATTTTAAACGATGATAACAGTCCAAATGCTTCAAATTCATCAATTTTCCAGACTCAACAACAACTTCTAATGTCTCCAATCTCATCATCTCCACCATCAATCAACGGTTTCAATTTCTCAGAATCAAGATCAGACGGTTTAGGATCTATCCCCAATAACAACAATGTGTATCATCCCCATTTAGTAAAAATTGAGGAACATAACTTCTTTAGTGGAGAAGAAGCTTGTAATTTCTTCTCAGAAGAACAAGCTCCTTCTCTGCATTGGTATTGCCCAGATCCGTGGACTTAGACCCAAATAAACCCAAATAAAGTACTTATAAAATGGGTAAAATTGATGAAATTAATATATAAAAAACATCCTGATCCTGAATCTTGATCCTCCATTAATGGTAGAGAAAAGTGAAGTTCCCAAGAAGGACCGAAAATGGGAAAAAATGGAAGGAGGGCCTGTGGGGAGACATGGAGATGGGTGGAGAAAGAAAGAAGGAAAGTAAGACGGTGACGTTTTGGAGGTTTGTGTAGACTTACTCTTGTGTTGGGTAAGATTAATGTACACCGTGCGGCAATGAATGATTAGGCAGTAATTGGAGTCACTATCTGCTGTAAAAATAATAATAATTATTATTATTATTTTAATAATATAGAGTAGTACTAGTACTACTCTTATTATTAGTATTAATATTAAATTAATATATGATTATTATATTAATTATATGCAGGAACAGGATAAACCTAATAATGCAGAAAATAAAATAATGGCATTATTATATGTCTCACTTTTTTTTTTGAAATAATGGCAGAAACTAAAATAATACTCTCTCTCTGAATCTTTTTAGTTGTCCAATTTTTCTATTTGTCAAATTCATGTCAATTGTCTCATTTTTTTTTCTATCTTTATTACTTAAATACTCTCACTTTTACTACTCTTAATACCCGACTACCACCTTTACAATACTACTACCTTTTTAATGGACTTCACATCACTCTTAATAACTGTGAAAATCCAAATGAAACATCTAAAATAATTCGGAGAGAGTATGTCTCACTTTTTTAATTGTATTGCCCTCTTTTTTTCATAAACTTTCACTTTTATCCCTCTATTTTCAAAATTTTTTTTGTACTTATTACATGTTTTTGAATATCAAAAACTTAATAATTATTTAACGTAATGTAATATGAATTTTCATTTTGATTAATTTTGATTCACGAAAACGCATAGAAAACATGAATTTCGTTTTACTTAACGTGAGTGCAATCTTGACACAAATCCGAAATGTCATTAATTTTGTTTTGATTCAGTTATAAAAAATAAAGAAATATAATACTCCCTCCTATTCAGCCTAAATCCTTAAGAGTGATGAGTGAATAGTGCCAAAAAAAAATATGGGACATTTAGGTTGAATAGGAGGTAGTATCTCTTAATTCAATGTAAGTGCATTATTGACAAACTTAAAAAAATGATCGATTAATTTGATTTATTCTAAAAAAAAATTTTTAATTAGCGCAAGCGGAATATAGGCATAAAATCTAAAAATACCAATCGATTAAATTTTGAATTTTTTTGAAAAATATAAAAGGGCAAGTCGATGCGTCATGCCCATTTTTTATTTAAAAATAAAATAAAAATTTGGCCAAGTCACATATTTTGTGCAACTGACCATTTGCCTTTTGCCTTTGCTAAAAAAATCAAAATTTTCCGAACGACATTTTAGAACTTTATCTACGTAGCGCTTATGTTAATTAAAACGAAATTAATATTTTTAATTAAATCAAAATTAATCGATCAATGTTTTAGATTTGTCTACACCACGCTTGCGTATATTTTAAAAATAATAATCAATTGACATTTTAGATTTGTGTTTTCATTGTATTTGCATAAATGATAATTAATTAAAGGAAAAATTGACATTAATAATCCAACCTTTTGCTCATCCGATGTGAATAACCCAACCTTTTGATTATTTTCTAATAATCCAACGTTTGCACTTAGTTCGCTGTGAATAATCCAACTAGTATTTTAGTTTGCTAACCTTTTGCTCATCCGCTGTGAATAATCCAACCAAAATAATCAAACGTTTGCACTTAGTTCGCTGTGAATAATCCAACCTGTATTTTAGTTTGCAAGCAGCATACCATATTATTACCTATTATTAGTAATACGGTATGTTATGGGCAAATTTATCACAAAGGTTGAATTATTAGAAAATAATCCAAAATGAGATTATTCATAGCGGATAAGTGAAAGATTGGATTATTAATGTCAATTTTTTCTTAAAATCAAAAATCTACACTTTGTTTTTACATTAAGCAAATCTCCAGTATTATCTCAAAAAAAAAAAAAGTTAAGAAAAAAAGTAAATTTAAAGTTTATGTGCAAAAAGTGTGGACAAATACTATAAAATAGTAAAATAATGGGATTAACCATTTTTCTTGGTCTGTCATTATTGTCAATGATTTTTGAATTTTAGCTGTTTATAAATTCTTGTGAGCTAAGAATACCAGTGGAATGCTAATCATGATGCTCACACTAAAAGTCTAAAGTCTAAACAACTTTTAACTGGACTATGCTTAACTTGGAATATTATAGACTTATAGTATGGTTTATTTATTTAAAAATTCTTTTTTACTAATTTTTTAATGGTAAAGAGGTCATTACATGAACAACCGATCTCTTTGAGAAATGTCTTTCAAATTTGGTTCATTAAAGCTTAATTTAATCAAATGATAATGGGGTGTTTGGCAATTGACTTTTGATTTAGCTTTTTGGTTGGCTTTTGGCTTTTGGCTTGTTGGTTGGTCAAACAGCCAAAAAAATGTTTGGTAAATGGCTTTTAAAGCAGCTGAAAAGCTGACTTTTAAGCCAAAATGAAAAAACTCCTCCAGCTAACTTTTTGAGTTGGCTTTTTGCTTGTTGGCCCACTTTTTATCTAATAAACAGCTAACTGTCAATATTCAAATTTACCAAACATCTCCACAAACAGCCAGCTTTATAAGCTAGCTTAAAAGCTAACAAAAACAGCCAACATTTTTAGCTGGTCAAACAAGCTGACTAAAAAAGTCACCCGCCAACAGCCAATTGCCAAACATTCCCGATAATGGACTGATCAAATTAGGAGTAGTCCCTTAAAAAGATCGTTTCTTACAAGAATTTATGTTATGTGAAATAGACAGTGTGGTATGAATTAAAGGAGTTGAATCGGACGGGTCAAGCTATAAAATATTTTTATCGGGTTGAGTAGGGTCAACAATGCACTTGTCTCGATTCAATCCAACCCATTCAATTTAAAAATATTAGTAAACATAATTTATAAGTTTTAAACGAGATGGTCTTATGATAAAATATTTCATATTGGGTTGATCCATATATATTTAGTGTGTTAAAATGTTAAACTGATCAATTACAAATTTTAAGTAATTAATTACAGAAATAGACTAATTATATGAACTTTTTTTATAATGAGACAGTCTCATATAAGACGAGTTGCAAATCACCGTGAAACGACCTTAATTGGGTCAGTATAAACTAATAAAACAAACCAACTTGATATATAAAAGTAAATTTAGATTTCAATTTTTTAATATTTTTTTTACTATACTATTTATACAAATCCGTCTCGAAACGTTCTAACAGAATACTTTCGGTTTACGAATTGTAGTAACAAAAACTCTGGTATTGAGTTTCGTGAGATAGGCTGCCTGTTAGCAGGCTTTTTAAATGAACTGACCCATTAAAATGTCCACCCATTAAGAAAATTAACAGGCCGGACCCTTTAAAATGGATGGAGTCATGTGCTCTTAGTCGTCCCACATATTTAATTTTGTTCCGGTTACTCTTATAAGAGACATTCTTTTAAAGAGACGGTCTCCAAATAAGAATCCCATATTTTATTTCTTTTTTAATTTATATCAAATGAGCTATTTAGCTTATATATCTAATGCGTCTCTCGGAGAGAACAATAAAATAACAATTAATCTCATAATTGTTCGCTGTTGATAACAACGAACAAAGATCCTTGGTAAAAAATTGTCAAAATCTTTGTTTGGTGTTACTCACAGCGAACAAAGACCGTGACTTTTTGACTAAATTTTTTTGTTCGTATTAGTAACAACGAACAAGCCCGAAATTGTACTCTGTGCAAAAAGTGCTTATTTTGTAATTAAATTTCACAAATTCTTACTTGAGAGTTGAGACTGTCTCTTGTAAAGACGACTCTCAAAAGCCCAGTCAAATTCTAAATATATATTGTTACAACTCTATATAGATTTGGGCTGGACTTTTGATAGTCGTCTTTACAAAAGACGGTCTCTCAAGAGAGCACTTGATTAAATTTAGAAACAGACCCTCTCTTGAGAGATCGTCTATACTCTCTTGAGAGATCGTCTATACTATAGACGTCTCTCAAGAGGCCCAGCTCATATCTACTTTTAACTTACAAAACCACCAATTATTTTTTTTTAATTTATCAATTGGGTCAGCCCCAAAACTTGAGACGTCTATTGTATAGACGGTCTCAAGTAAGAATTGGTGATTTAGAAATTACTTAGTTTTTGAAAATTTTATATTAATATAATTATTCTTTTCAAATTTTCAGAGAATAGAGATATCCAAAAAAAAAAAAAATCCAACATTCATTGGGAAAACCCAAGTTAAATTGCTATAAGGGTGTTGTCCCTTAAAGCCCAGTAGCCCACCTGTGAATCCAAATGATAAATATTGGCTCAAACGGTGAAATTTTGAAATGAATAAGATTATAAAACAAAAAAAATCATCAATCAAGAGCCAAAACAAACTATTTCAAAAACTAAGCGTCTACTAGGTTTGGACAAAGGTTTAGAGCTGTTCGCAGTTCCTAAGTGCGAACAAAAGAGAAGATTTCAAAAAAAAGCCTGGGCTGTTCGCAGTTAGTAACTGCGAACAGGTCAAAATCAGTCAACAGGCTGTTCCCACTTAGTAAGTGGGAACAGCCTGTTGACTCATTTTGACCTGTTCGCAGTTACTAACTGCGAACAGGTCAAAAAGTCAGCCCACCTGTTCGCACTTAGTAACTGCGAACAGCTCCAAACCTATGCTTTGGGAATTTGACGCTTATTTTTGGATATACTTTGATTTGGGTCTTATTTTTTTATTTTTTTATATTAAAACTCTTAAGTAAGAAATACTCGTGAGAAAAATTTAAATAATTGATTGGTTATCGTGAAAAATCAATTTCAATAAAAGGTTAAGCTCATAGTTGAAATTTTAGTATATATTGTAACATGAGAATCATTTTGAGTCAGAAGTATGGATGCTATACATTGTCTCGAGGAATGAATTAGATTCAAACTCATGATTTTCCGTCACGTTGGCTTCAAGTACTATGTTAAGGAATCAACTTAGCTAAAAATTTAAACTGATGGTTGAAGCCTCAAACCCCCAAGAATTAGCTAATAAATTTAACTGAATTTATTGTGAATGCAAACATATTATCGGTGAAATACGAAATGTACACACTTTATAAACCAAGAAGATATTATTCCAAAACCATATAGTAACGAAAGGAAGGATTCTAAATTCTTCTGACTTATTAAGTGAGCATTGCTGAAAAATATTTTTAAATCAAAACATAAAGTTGAATCAATTTATTTGGCTTACCGCCAGAAACACAATATTGTCTTGCTATATTTTTTTCATGTAAGTGTTTTATGGAACAAGCTATAAATACGTGAAACAAATTAGCATTTGACTGAGAATTGATTTGTGTATTCTTGCATTAAATTTCTAGGTTTATCTCATTTTATAATTGTTGCAAACTTGCAACCATTAGTTGAGGATTGATCTTGAAATTCTATATTGATATATAATAAGCCTTATAATTTCAGCAATTCTTTTCACCTCTAAAACAATTATATTTTTTTAATTTCTCATTTAGTATTTTCCTACAATAATCTCAGCTATTGATTAACCATGAATAATCTCAACTTTGAGGGGCATTTTCCTAAAGTAAACCCGGTAACCGGATGACTTCCTATAACAAGTTTTATTCATAAAAAGATAAATTAAAAGAAAATGTCGAAAAAAATGTTAAAAAAATATTCATGATTTTTTTATTATAATTAAGAATTGTTTATGTAAATTTTGAAAAATATTTTCTAATTTTAAATTAATATTTAAGTTATTTTTTTGGTGAATTACCTACTATAGTAGGTCATCGGATTACCCAAGTTTACTCTAGAAAAATAACTTTAAAAGTTGGGATTATTCATGGTTAATCAATTAGTGAGATTATTGTAGGAAAATTATGAATAATTTGGATTATTCTAGGTAATTATTTTTATTTTTATTTTTATTATTGATTAAAGAATGAACTTGCACAAATTGAATGGAGTGGGATCAAAATTTCAACTCCTCGATCTCCATTATACTATTGGCAGTCATGTTTAAGTAAAGCACGAAATACAACTCTTATCTAAAATAAATTGTGGCTAAAAGTGAACCGCACATTGCATGTTTGCATCTTCATTGTAACTTGGTAAATGCTACTTCTACTATTTATTAAATGCTCATTCCAAATTCATCCCTTTTGAGTTTTGAGGCAGACATTCACACGTGTGATAGTTTTTCTTTTATTCTTTCCATGGCCTTCAAATTGCACTAGTCAGCTATTATTATTTTTTTAGTTTTGTAATTGTTTTTACTTATTTATTTTTTTACTTGCGTTTTATTTAGCTCTCACATGGCAGGAATAACTCTTTATCTTTCTCAAGCTGGGGTACTCCTTTTGATCGAGCTCTCCTTTATGAGTATGAGTTGTCGTCGTCCCTTTCCTCCCCAAACCCTGTGTCCCTGTCCATAGTTTTCTATGAGCGGTATACACTGAAAAGATGATGATGATAATATAAAGTTAAAGTTTTTTCTCTTTTAATATTATCCGCATAGTTTAATTAACCTTATTAATTCTTAATCATGATGAAAAATGTTCTTGTTATATCTCAATTTAATGTATTATCTATCAACTTATTTTTTATGAGACCGTCTTACTAAAAGACGAACCTATATACAATTAACCCATTTCTATGATTTACTCAAAAAAAAACACATTTTTATGATTATTTACTTTAAATTTTTAAGTAACCATTTAAAATGGTAATTATACATTGGATCAGTCCAATAAAGATTATCTAACCGTAAAATCGTCTCATTTAAGATTTTGTGATTATCTATACATTTTTTAATAATTTACGCAAATTAAATAACCTCATTAATTTTTATTCTTTATAATAAAATGTGAATCTCACCTCCCTATAAAGGGTCAATCATGGAGGATTTGATGAACTTCTGTTGCAGCACGTGCGCCGACCCTTCTAAGTTCTACTACCATGTAAACGGTCCTTGAGTGCACGTGTGCATCAACATCAGCTGTGGGGTCCACATGAACCGATGTGGCGTCCACAAAGTTGGACCGTTCAATCTGTTATTATGACTACTCGTACGTTTCAATGTTAAAATGGGCCTCCCATTAGTTGAATTTTGACCACATTTATCACATCCATACTAAAAGACGTAGCTTATGACATTGGAGTGTTATTTATTCCAACAACGATTTCATAAATACTTTAATTGACAATGATGGCCTATCTTTAATAAAATTATGTATTGATTTGGTTTATATTTTTGGAAAACTTATTTAGATTAATTTAATTTTTTATTGATTTTTTTATAATAATTTCAATTGTTAGTAATATTTGAAGAATTTTAATTATAAAAGTGCATAATAAGAATGCACTAAAGTAGTCTCTTGCCTGCACAACTTTTTGCATAAATAAATAAAAAAATTCAAAAAATATAAAATAAAAAAGAGAATCAAGAAAGTGGATTTTTGATTATAACTTTTAATTTTTAATATTTTTGAGATTTGATTTTTTCCATTTTTAGTAAATAAACTGTAAAAATGGCTAACTATTTGGGCAATAATATTCTTGGGCAGAGGACATTAAATTGAGTATTTATAATTAATCAAAAGTTGATATTATTGTAGGAAGATCTATAAAATATTTGATTATTTTAGTTAATTATTTCTATATTATTTTAGCGTAGATTAATTAGAAAAAGGTAGTAGGAGTATTAAAATTATAGTATTTTTATTTGATAAGTATGATTATTAAAAATACTTAGCATTTTTAGGTTTATCTACATTAAAATAGTGTGAACTAAGTCTATACAAAACTTTTATGCTACTTCATCTTTTTAGTTTTTCCTTAGTAGGTGGGTAATTGATAGTCTCGCTTTTAAAATACAAAAAATCATGTACACTAATAATTAAATTTTACAATTTTATCACTTTTTAATAGATTTTCTATAGGTCCCATTTAGGAACACATAATCACATGTCCAATGAGTTATTAGGATGAAAAAAATAGGAATTAAAAGGATATTCCAAGAAGCCAACCTTTTAAATAGTTTGATTTACTCGTAAGAAGAGTTCGTGCGTGGGGGTACTCAACTCAAGAGTCAACAGAAATTTCGTGGAAACATGTTCATTGTCTAGTGACTAGTCTAAACTCTTTAACTTTTATTACTCCATTATATATTAAATTTTGTATAATAAAAATATTAAAAAGTTAATATCATGAAAATATGTGATTAGACTGTTCAAGTCAAATTTTACTTAACTATATTTTTCTTACGCATTAACCGTAATTTATAAAATAAAGAATTATATGTCAATAACCGCAATATAACATGTATTTCAGAATAGAGAAATTATAATTATAATTATTACGCTTTTCGTCTCTTAAAGAAGTTCTCATTTGCCATCTTACGTGTTCCTATTCCTATGAAAAAATTTTCTATTTACTTTATATCATAAAAGTTTCACAAAATTAACTTTATTCATCATCTTCATTTAATATTTAAATATTTTTATTAGTTGTGATATACTCCCTCCAACTCATTTTAATTGTCCCATTTTCTTATTTGGGCAATTCAATTCAATTGTCTCATTTTCTTTTTTGTCTATTTTTTTACTTAAATACCCTCATTTTTCCAATTCCTAATACCCAACTACCACCTTTACAATTAATTTAATCAATTAAAATACTCAACTACCACCTTTTTGGTGGACCCCATTCCACTCTTAATATCCATGTCCAACTCAAATGGGACAATTGAATTGAGTTGGAGGGAGTATATCTATATTTTTTTCACCAATTTTCTTCTAATATCAACATTTCTTGTAGAAACTTCTTTAAGAAATAGAAATAGTATATAATATAAATATAAATAAATAAATAAAAAGTGATACAAGTATAAATAAAAGAGTCTTAGAAGTAATCTTGTTGTTTGATTAAAACACTTCCCCACAATTTCCATAAAACCAAATACACAAAAAATAGCCATCTTAAATGTTATATATGTATATATATAAAGTATAGATTAATTACAACAAAAATACATAAAAAGAAATGGGATTTTCAGAATCAGATTCATCAGAGTGTAGAAGACATCTAAATCAAAGACAAAATCCAGGAGTTTGTTCATCATGTTTAAGGGAAAAGCTAACAAAACTAAGCACATCTCCTTCTTTCAATAGAAGAAGAAGTTCTACTTTTATTTCTTATACTTCTTCTTTATCTTCATCTTCTCCTTCATCTTCTTCAACGACCCGAACCCGGAAATCTCCGGGTTCACGTCATCGGAGAAACGGGTCGGAGGCGTATGTATCAGTTGGGATGGTTTTGAATAATGGGTTGAAAAAGAGTAGGTCTGTGAGTTGTGCTCCACTTTCTAAAAATAGAAACTTTGATTGTGTTAGTTATGAAAAGGGTATTATCAGTAAGAATAAGAATAAGAATAAGAATTTTATGGATGGTCATGGTGGGAAGATTTTAGAAGATGGGGATATGAAAAAGAAAGGTGGGTTTTTGAAGAAATTGATTCATTCTACAAGTAAGAAGACTAAAGGGGTTTTAACACATTCAAAGACACTCAAAGAAACCCAAACTTCTCATAATATGATTGCTACAATTACAAAGACTAAGAAATAGGTATTTTGGTCGTAAGAACTATGATCAGCGTTTGATCGCAAATTTTGCACCTTTTAAGAAGGTTGCGGCCAAAAGATCCACAGTTAAAAATTAGTTATTGGGATTATTATCATTATATCAGATCTACCTTATTCATAGAAGTTATGATCAGGATTTAAAGATGGATATAAGACGAGAAATCATACATAACAAATAGGTATTTTGATTCCTATTAATATTGTTTCTTTTGGTTAATTACTTTGATTATTTATTATTATATGTATTATATCATAAGAAAAAAGATTGTACTAATCATTAAAAGTTCTTTTTTGGGTACATTTTCCATAAGCTTCAAGGGATAAAAGGGATAGGAAGAGAATGATGAGTTATTGTGTGGTGTTCTTGAAGTTGTATAGATTTTTTAAATTATGTGTCATGAATTGATCATCACCAAAAATTTGGACCATTTGACATGTAAAATCGGACTTTATCTCTTCATTTTCGTGATATTGCTTCTCATTCTTTTCTTTGTCTAAATAATGTTTTTTTTTTCTTTTAATGGTAATTAATTAAGGTGATTATTTAGATATTCAATTGAATATCGAGTTAATAGTCATTTTCAATTTATTTTACATGTAATAGATCATAATTAAAGTTTCTTTTGTTATTCGAGTTGATCTACTTTAATCTATCTAATTAAATCTAAAATTAGTGATAAGTATGACTTTATGATTAGTATTTTGTTCGGTAATAGTAACGGTCACAAAACGGATTACATGGTCAATACGTATGATTTTACAGTCAATGTATCTTATATTTCGGCACGGTAAACTTATAAACCTTTAAAGTTTAATCCTATTATAATCAAGGAGAGCACAACTTTTAGTTTGGAAGGTTTAACTTGTAAGCAACGTTTCCCCAAGTCCTAAAAGGTTACCGAACGTAGAAGTCATGTAGTGTACAATTAGACCCATAACTCGTGAAAAGTTTGTGAGACATCTAACAATTTTTTTGTTTCAAAACGGGATATGATGGACAATATAAAAACTCTAGAAGTAATTGAATTTAAATGTCACATAAAAAATCGATCAAAAATTATAAGTTGGTAAAATGACACATAAAACATCGGTTGAGACCATTGGAAACTAATGTGATCGAATAAGATTAGGCTCAACAAAAAAATATAGAAAGATTTCCATGTACGCTCATGTTTAGAACATAATAGTGAATTAAAGGATGCATAATGAGCCGAGTGACTTTTTGACCGCATTTTTCTCTAGGGGTATGAGCTTGCCGCCTTTTTTATTTCCTCTCCAGACTTTAATCATAATTTTCTATGAGCGGGATACGCTGGATATGATGATGATACATAATGATATAACATATGAAAATCACTTTTAAAATTATGAGATTTAATAGTTTTTCCTATTTTCATGGAATCTACCAAATTTTAAATTTATTGAACAAATTTAGATTTAGATCACAATAAGGGAATCCACTTGAGAAAATTGACATCACACCGCTCCTGAAAAACTGCACAAAAATATTTTTTTAAAAAAAAACTGCAAAAAAATTTGATTGTATAGTCGTGCAATTTTGAGGTCTAAGATACAATTTATAATCAAAATCTATTATCTACCTAAAAACTAGTCATATTCAAAGGATGATATGTGGATATAATATGCATGATAAAATGTTTTTGATAGGAAATAACATGTGGGCATCCAAGATAAAATAGAAAAAATATACTTCCTGATGATGATGATACTTCCTAATATTCTCCTTATTAGTCAAATATCCTTTGGAGCCGGAGACTCCTTTTGGCCGTGCTCTCCTTTACGGGTATGAGTTGCCGCCGTCCTTCCCTCTCCGGCCCTACCCATATTCTATGAGTGTGATATACTGGGTAGGATGATGATGATGATACTTCCTGATATTCTTCTTATTAGTCAAATTTCTAAATAGGGTAAAATAACCCTGTTACAGTAATAGTCTTATTTCTATTTTATAATGTGTAATTTTTTACCTTATTACCCTTACTTATATTATCTTATTACAATTATCTATTGCAAAACCATTAACAATTGACTTATTATCTATCATTTCTCTCTCTTTTCTAAGTGGTCCAATTTGACCTACCTAAAAATTGTTGAAAAACCAAATATGACTAATTAAAAGAATAGGAAGGAGTATCATCGTAAAAACATAAATAGAAATAAAGAAGGATGTATTCAACATATTATCCTAAACATGCGTACGCTCATGAAAAGCATAACGTGCAATCAAGACAGTACGAGATAAACAATCATAAAGTACTTTTAAATCTATATAATTTAATCAATCATAAAATTATAACCTATAAAGATTTCGCCTTTAAACACTAACATAAATTTACAACATAAAGCAAACAAAAAAGACATTAGTGAAAGAAATTAACTTTATTAAAATAAACATAGTAGATGAAAACCTCGGAGACTCCAGAAATAAGATAAAATCTCCTGACGATTCGTGAATCGTGATACCTGATTGTATATAATGTGTACGTACAAAAACATGGAGAAGACCATGTCAGGAGATCAAGAATAGTCGTTTAGGTTTGATGATACTTAATCAAGTCTCAGAGCAAGTATATTCGACCGGTCAAGTTTAGGGAATCCGTTTGTCTTCATCAAACTAACTACAACTAGTCTCCTGAGAAACCGTCAGTCTGAAAGACGTCTTTCAGGCCCAACCCATTAAAACTTAATATCTACTTTTACTCTATATTTTCGTTATGGGCCAGTTCAATTAGAGATGGTCTCTCATAAAGACCGTCTCTCACAAGAATTTGTGAACTAAGTATATTCGACCGGTCAAGATGTGCTAGCTAGGTTTTGTGATACATAGTAATGTTTGGGCCTAATTTGCTCTCATTGGCTCCTTATAGCTTTCCAACATTCGTCCAACTCCAAGCCATATATCTTAAGAACATTTGAAATAAGTAAGATTAAACCTGAGGAACGGGGTTGTTCGCACTTACTAATTGGCGAACAAGATTGTTTTTTTTAAAAAGTCAAAGAAGTTGTTCACACTTAGTAACTGCGAACAGGTAATGTTGACTTTTTTTTACTCTTGCTGATGCTTCCTTTTTCTCCATTTTCCCCAAAGTCAAAAAAGTCAAAGAGCTAGCCGCGGTTACTAACTGCGAAGTGCGAACAACATGTTGACCTTGTTTGACCTGTTCGCACTTAGTAAAGGGGAACAACTTGGTTGACTTTTTTGACCAATTTGCTTATGTTCGTAGTTACTAAGTGCGAACAACACTGAACCTGTGTTATGGGGTTTTAGGCGCTTACTTTTGGAAATAAGCTGAAATTGATCTTATTCTATGCTTTTTTTTTTTGATAAATTGTCTTATTCATTTTAAATTTTTATATCTTAAAGCGGAGATGACAAAAACTCCAATCATGTGTAAATACAATGGAAAAGCATGAAATGACATGCCCATCAACAATGAAGTTCTAAGTTATATACCTATTTTAAGAACTAGCTCACAAAATGAGTATAGGGTGTAAAACTTACTCCAAAGATTAACTCTCGATTTGAAAAAGATAGTCTAAAACCCATACAAAGAGAAGAATTATTCAATTTATAGGAAATTGTGTTTGAAATTTGTTCAAGAAATTTCCTACCTCTAAACCAACAAGATATAAAGAGGTAAACTTCTCCAAAGAAGATCTTCTCGAAGTTGAAGAATTTTAACTCCTACCGATCTTTACCATTCAAGCGGCTACTCTTTACCCAACTTCTATAAGCAAAATAAAATCTCTTAGGTTACAAATTGTCTTTGGTTCATAGATCGAGTTCAAACCTTAGAATGCTAACAAGTTCAGCATGAAAGTTCAAATCTTACAATACAAAAGGTATGACAAAACCAAAAGTAAAAGATTCTCATACGAAAGGCCTCGAGAAATATTGACCAGACAATCGTCTAAGGACATTCTCGTCACTATATATATATATATATATATATATATATATATATATATATATATATATATATATATATATATATATATATATAAACCGCCAAGTATTAAGTCGTCAATATATTGCAACAACACGATGTAAAAAGGCTAGAAAAGCAAGCTAAATGAGGTAGAAACTCGATGCTTTTGGGGTAATAACTAGATGCCTCGTGTAGGGCGGAAACTCAGCCTAAAATGCCTAGTTATATTACAACTTGGCCAAGGCTTCTAAGTATTAAGTCGTCAAATAACAGCAAACACAAACTAAATTACATAATTAAACAAAGTACTGGTCCCTAATATTAATACAAGAAGTTCGCTCGAGCGTCCATCCAAGATCACATGTTTGCCCAATCGTCTCACAACTCTTCCTTGATTAAGACGAGAATTTGGATCCGCTCCGCCATCAAAAAAACTCAATCATATAGAAGTGGAGAATCAAGGCATAAGATAGACTCTAGCATACATACAGTAAAATAAATCCGTTGTAAATCTTGTCAAGATACATGTTCAAAATTTACTAGACCTGACAAATGGCCCATGACCTAACTTATACAGAAGAAGTATACAAAAAGATTTTCTTGTGTGTAGGGTTTCTTCAAGGTAAGAATTAAATCATACATGTATATATTGTGGCCTTACAAGTCGGTTTAAGTTGATTAGCCGCAAGGCAGGATCACAGGGTGCAAGGTGCGATCAAAGAATGCAGCAAAAGAATGCACTCATCAATGGACACTTGACCCTTTCTCTAGACCTATACAATCATATTAAGCACTCATACCTCGATTGTGGTTCCTGTACATCTCTATAATCGGACAGAAGTGTTATCTTTTTGATTTTGAGTCTCTGGCTTCCGTATCATCATCATCATCATCAACATATGATGAACTGTCAGAAGGGCGTTTCAATCTCTGGAATATTTCATCTAGAGATTCAGAAGAGGAATCATGAGAGAGAAGTTTTGTTTCTTGTGATTGTCGCAACGGAAGAAATTTCTTTGACTCAAGATTTGTCTTGAAATTCTGAAAACCCGTTTTCATCGACTGCCATGTGGAAGACATACCAGAAGATGTGCGTCCTAGGTTAGTTGCGGAATCAGTAGTCTCCGTATTCAACAATGACACCTTAGCTGAAGCTATAGTATTCTCCGGTGGTTTTGTGCTGGATGATTGCTTATTCTGCTCTCTCAACACAGCGTATTTGTGGCTTATCGCTTCCCTACTCCCACTATATTGACGAGTTTCAGACTTCGATGTTTTTACCAGACTACCTTTAATATCGTCCGTGGATGAAGACCCTTTCATCTCAACAACATCCTAAAATAGGAATGAACAATTTTCCATTATAACGCAATGTAATCCAAAGGCATTTAAAACTACAACCCTATTTCCAAAAAATATTCTATTGGAAATTCTATAAAAACATGTGAAAAAACAACTACCTTTCTGTTTATGCCAGACTCAACATCACCACTGACATTGTTAAAGTTCCTTGCAAGTGGTATAACTTGCTCGCCAACCTTGTGTCCTTGTTCAAGCCATGAGCGTTCTACACATGGGTATCATAAATCAGTTTTTAAAAATACAATTATTACTGCAACTCGAACTCTTAATTTTAGTCCAGTATCCGTGTACACTCAGTCAAGGGTAAGACACTGACAATTCATTTTGGACCAAAAATAGGAAATGTGTTTCAAAGAAAATGATTGTTTAATGAATGCACTATGTCGGATATGAGCTCCCGAGTCTCGATAACATTGTAAATTTCAGAGTGTGGCACCAATATAGCACCAATCTA
This sequence comes from Amaranthus cruentus, assembly GCA_019425755.1. Lineage (NCBI taxonomy): Eukaryota > Viridiplantae > Streptophyta > Magnoliopsida > Caryophyllales > Amaranthaceae > Amaranthus > Amaranthus cruentus. Next base: position 7,173,762 of record CM033452.1, read on the forward strand.
GTTGACTATTTGACTTTGAACAACTAGTTCTTTTGCAATTGAACCATGCAATATGATAGTGAGTAGAAGAATAATAATTATAAACTTAAGTCCTGCTATATTTACCTTTTTGCAAGATAATAATTCCAGATGGATCAAAACCATCCATATCGTCAGCTTCACTTTGGAACCTGAGTCTCTTCCAACTTCCAAAGAAATTCATCACCCGATCAAAGAAATTGCATGCAACCAGAATTGTATAGATAACCATAATAAGAGGGAAAATTTTGTTGAATCTCTTTCCGAAAAAGGGAACAGCATCATCAATGTTTCCCATTCGCTGTACAATAATTCATAAGAAAATAATGGGTAAATCACGTTGATGCTGCCAATAAGCGTATCACCAGTTGAGCGAAGTATGCAATTTTTTGGTTACGTATTATGATACATGTCAATGAATAAGAAATAGCAAACAAGTCACATGGGGTAACTCAGGCTAGACAATCAATAAACAAATAGCATGTCAGAATGGTTTCATATGCTAGGAGAATCATGCTTCCATTTATTTTCGTAATTACAGTTAACTCAAAATCTTTCTGCTATTCTCCATCAAAATTAATCTTTCTGCTATCTCGTTCTACTACATTTTCAACCATTACTATAATGAAGGTAAAAGAGTAGAAGACCCTTCTTTACATTAATATAGCATTAGTGTATACAATACTGTTTCTATCAAACTTTAGAATTGCATCTCAACTAGACTTGTGCAACGGGCCGGATATGGGCCAGGTTGGGCTCTAGTAAAAATGGGTCGGGCCGGGCCGGACCTTACAAAATACAAGCCGGGCTCTAAATGGGCCGGGCCATAAGGCCCGATCCGATCCGGCCCGGCCCATTTATCTTATTTTTTTGAAGATCTTATTAAACACATGTCACAGTATGAAAATAATAATAATAATAATAATAATAATAACTATTATTATTATTATTATTCAGCAATAAAATTGAAGCACTGAGTTCAACAAAAAAAAGTTTGAAGCATTCGATATTAGTGCTAGCAGAAACGTGCATTGTAATAATTATTATTGTCTACTATTCACTGCCACTAACTATAAGTCATTCATTTTAAACAACCAAAACTTCTGGATTCCTCAGCTGGCAGAGAAAAACTACTAACATGAGTTAACTCATGTCAACTTATGAGAAAGATAAACAGGCTATACAATCAACAACTAACCCGTTTGTAATAAAAATAAGAAGGCCCGTTTAGTGCCCGTCAAAAAACCCGTTTTGAGCCCGCTCTGTATATAGCTAAAGCTAACCCTTCGAAAATCCGGCCCGTCAAGGCCCAACCCGTTAAAAGCCCGTATAATAAAGGGTCGGGTCCGGAGGCCCAAAAGGCCCCCGGCCCATTGCACACCTCTAATCTCAACCATCAGAAAGTTTTAAGCTCCTAAGTCCTAACCCTAAATTTATAACCAATGCAAAATGTCTTGCATTATGACATCACAGGAAAACCAATGAAATCCTTTTCTATGTCAGGCATCAAAGAGTGTTAGAAGGTGCTCTCAGTGTAATGAACTACCAAATGTATTCGCACATTAGATGAATCATAGGTGCCCCCACTATATCCAGAATGCCATGGTCAAAACACTGCCATTGTAATGTGAGGCAAAAGCAATACTTTCCCTTCCCCACCCCCTCCCAAAACCCAAAATAAAAGATGTATGACCTCATTATTTCCATGCAGGATCTCTTTGCTATCCAAGTTCATTGTGCTTTTAGTTAGAAAGAACCACAAGTCATGAATGTCAGAAAAGGCTACTAAATGACATTTACCTTCTCAAAGATAGTTTTAGCATTCCGATCAAGACGGATAAGGTTTAAAAAATTGTAGGAAATCGGAGGAGCGTAACGAGCAACCATCCTGGAAAAAATAAAATCATTATAAAGTTCACTGAAAAGGATACTTATTATGTAGCCATATCCCCATTAATAGTTCCCAATGTTCATGCTTGAGAAATAGAGGATGACTTACGAGCAAATCATAAGCAGGTTGACAGAGCTTGTTTGTCTTGGCGTCAGAGAGTAAAACATCAGCATTCCAATTTTTAACAGTGAATAATAAGTACATATACACATGTACATCAGAGGAATAAACGCAAAAACCTGCAAACAAGCAAAGGGATACAGTCAAATGCATAAAAAATTATCACGGCTACAACTAAACCTAATCTCAAAACAAGTGAAGCCCAAAATAATTTCGGAAAAATTACTCGGAATAATCTCATCTTTCATCGATTTTCCTAGGATAATCTCACCTATTGATTAACCATGAATAAACAAAACTCAAGTGGTTGTTTACTCATAACATTCCAACCAAATTTATCACATGCTATAACAAGACAGGCACAGGTTTCACCCAAAAAAAGGAAAAAGAAAAGTAAATGAGAATAAGATGAAAAAAAGGTACTAGAAAAAAAAACAAAACAAAATCCCTTCCCAACCCCTTCACAGTCTTACCCCTCTTAATTCCTCCATTGAAAACCCCCTGAGCAGATGAAGGTAGCATTTGACATTTATATTTATAAACTTTCATTTTTATGCTTTAGTTTGAATACACTCTCTCCTATTTACTATTATTGTAAAATTGTCTCATTTGGTTTTCTTATACTATTCATCGGTTACTCTTAATTTGTTTTTATTTCCTATTTGTAAAATCACACATTTAAGTGGGATCTTACATTTATTCGCCTCAATGTAAATATTATTAATATCAATTTTTTATAAAAATTTTAATTGTACACAATTAGTGATATTTAAAATTGAATATGTGCATTGACAAACGTGAAAATCAAATGAGACAATAATAGTGAATAAGAGGGAGTATAAACTATTACTCGTATGAATATTCAGTATATCGACTTTGTATACAGATAAAGAGTTCTATTTTTGTCTCATATCGCTGAGGAAATTAGTGAAAGAAGAAAGGGGCAAGCAATGATTGGCGTTTAATTTTTTTTTACCCAAGAAGCAATAATCAGATTAGGGCTGTGTGTACATAATCTCTATAACTGCTGATTAAATAGGAACATTGATACTTAAGAGAAAGACGGGGAGCAGGCAGCTAGGTGAAAAGATAGAAAATGAGATAAGCAAACTTGAGACTGAGCAAAAACTTCCATAATAATTGTAAAGCAATCCAAAGAGGAAGGATATGTAGTGAATAAGAAATATAGTCAACACTGTGCTTCATCCTTATCATAATCATAGCAATATTTGCCATTATTATCAACAACACTTTTCCAAAATTTTTAATAGCAGGGTAGGGAACAAGAACACTACATTAGTCATTATTATTGTTGCAGAAGCCAAGAAGAATTAAGAGGAATATTTGCGCTAAAATGATAGCTTTAAGAGATACAACAATGGCCAAAAAGGATGAGAATAATAAGAAAAGATGAATGTAGTTTTATTTATAATTGGGTTCAACAATACAAGTATAATTAAACCTCCCTATCTTGAAAAAAATCCTCTCAAGTTCATAAATACTAGAACAAAGTAAGAACACTCTCAAGTTTCTAACAATTGAGGCAAGGCATACATCATTCTTAGAAGTTAGAATTCCCTCATTAAATACCATAAATTCACATTTACATCCCACAATTAACTATGATAATAAACATAGCATTAAACAAGAATTAAGCAACCTTTTCAATGCCTCAACGTTCATATTCTGACCAGAAACAGAACCCAATGTGCATGCTCGAACGAGCCAATCATTTGCTCGAACGAGCCATCAAAACAGAAGCTACTGCCTAGGCTGCTCAAACAAGCAGGGCAAGTGCTCGAACGAGCAGCAGCCTCTGAGTCCCTCTGGTTGTTGTTTCTTCATTGCCTTGTCCGAGCAACCATCAAGCCATGCCTTGACTCGTTCAAGACTTCAAGGCATGGTTCCCACCTTTAGTGAAGCCTCATTGCCTCACATTAAGAACCTCATCGATCGTTCCAAAATCCAAACCTTAAACCAACACAACTCGACACATCTTCATCACTCTTCTCCAAAGTACAAGACATAGCATGTTCAATCAAGTGTTCAAAGTCATGAGTTTTTGGCACTTGCACTAACATGCGCGATTATCCGAAACTAGTAAAACGGTCATTTTTTTATCAGAAGCGAGTAAAACTCCACCTTTTGGTCCCACCAACTCCAATTATTCCCACTGTTCTATTTTGTTATTCTTGCTTATATAACAAGCAATTTTTCCATTCCTACTCAAGAGCTACAAAGTAATTGCAACAACCAAAAGCAACCCCAAATAGAATCTCCATCAAAACATATCATTTGACCTCCAAAATAATTGTACCTATGTAGTATAATGGGTTTCTTTGAACATTTTTCCATTGCAAATTTGCAATTATACGCATCAATCAGAATAATCATTGATTCCTAGAAATTAATTTTAAGAAACATGATCCCCAAATTTCCAAATCCACCATTACGAGTATTTTCAAAAAATAAAAATAAAAAAGAAGTCTTCCTACCTCTTTTGTTTCCAGAGAATCTGAGGGAAGATTAAATAGAAGACAGAAAAAGTAATGATGAAGAAAGGAAAAGCATATTGAGGGTAGAAACATTTAACAACTACAATATCAGATTACCTGCACAAATAACTCCTGTCTTCCCACAGATTTGATGAGAATTGAAAAAAGAGATAGATCAACATTAGGAAGCAGTGTTGCTTCTGCCAAAAGAATTGCAACTGACATGCAACCAAGTACAATAGCCAAAAGTTTTTGTAGTTGCTTCCTCAAGATACAGCGCCACAATAACTCTGGAAAAAAGCACATTTTGCTTTTAGATTTCAATGCTTTGAACTATGAACAGCCAAGATAAACATAGCATGATGATATTATACAGTTTAAGATAAACACGGAAGAATCCTATTCAAAATACTAACACTTTACATCTTCAGCAGCATGAATCAATTGAGAATCATCAAAGTTTTATATCACAATTAAACATATGGCTCACATTGCAAGCTATAGCTATTCAAAAGTTAAAGGCGTCGGAAGCTCTAGATAGTACCAATAGTATCTAAGATGGAGCCAATTGTGCCAGGACGACTTCCACGCAGGCTTGAAACATATTTCCTGCAGATATTAAGCCGATTGTTACTAATTCTATCAATAAGAACTTGCATAGATAACTAAACTTGTCAGATCGATTGAATCGGTCCCAACAGATTGCAGATTTATTAATTTATTTTATCACAATAGCGTGTAATTTGTTTTGTAAAAATAGTTTTAAAAGTTTGTCTTATTATAAAGGGCCCAAAACAACATTTCAAGTCATAGTTGTTGAATATTAACTCAAAAGATAAAAAATGACGAAATAATAGTAGGTGGCAATAAGCAAACATTGATGTAAACTCAAATTTTCATCAAATTTTTGGAAAACGGGTCAGGTTGGTCGGGTCTTTGTTGGGTCGGGTTGGATTCGGTTTTCGAGCCAGGTGTATAGAAAACCAATATACGAAAGCAATAATAAGAATCAAACTTCATAAAGACATCCATAAAATAAAACCATTCTGGCGAGGAGAAAGACAATCTTTTCATTTATGAACTTTCCACAAGTTGCAGCTACACATCAGTCCCAAAAGGCCAAAACCAAGGAGGAAAAAAACGACTACCAATAAACAAGTAAAAAGAATCCAGCATATAAGAGCTAATCACCAGGAATATATGACACAATCTAGTCTCAGACATACACAGAACACAAAAAACAGTCTGGTCTTAAGATAGACCACCTTATATAAATGCATGAGTCATTTAGTTTCGTCTTTGGTTTACCTTTTAACATCAATACATGGGAATATGAACACTCAACTTTCAGCTCCAAATGCTCAATTCGCATAAACATCTCCATTACCCCAAAATTCACAGGACAAATACCACAGGATTTTCTTGCTAATAGTCAATCCTGAGAACTGACCTCTTTTCTATAGCTCGCTTTTCTGTAAAAAAATCTTGCTACATATTTCTTTTCTCGGAGTCCAATTAATTTTTACATACACCTTTTTGGAAAACTCACTTCTGAAGTTCGCCCCCATTCACCCACCCACTTTTTTATATCTTATTTTTCACTTCCTTTAAACTTTGTTCCAAAAGAAAATGGAGCAAGTCATTTAAGACAGCAGGAGCAATAAGTAATAGAGATATCAATTATTAGAAAGGAACCAATATACAAAAAACATTAAGGAAAAAAAGAATCATGCATTCAAGCCACTATGAAGCAATTTATCTACAAAATCAAGATATGCCAAATGCCTGGTGTAGCTTAGAAGCTAAGATTGAACTTTAGCTATAAACCAATAACCTCAAAACAGAATTTTGAAAGCTTTTTCTGATCCTTTCATAAAGATTTTTGCTTCATGAATTTCAAATCTTATAATCATCATGGAAAACTCCATATCTATAGAAAATCATGACAACCAGAACCTCCTGGGCCATTCATATTTTAGACAATCTTAAACACGATTTTGGAAGAAGTAACCACAAAGACTTTAATAAAAGGGAGTTTAGGCAAATATAATTTAGATTAAAAAAAGTAGATTCAATCCTGGATACTTTTACTTTAATAACACTAGGCTTCTTTAACACACTAATTAGAGAGGCATATTGAAATTTACATTTTCCTTAAAGAAAATAGAAACCCAGATACCCATCGTTCTATAACTATTAACTATATGATAAAAGAAACCTAATAATCTATAAAATAACTAACAGAGAACTACTAATTTACAGGACAACTTCTACTAATCAGCTATCCACTGTGATATGCAGTATGCCGTCATCAAATCTGCCAGAGTTTGATATCTACTAGCTCAGTAAGTAAGATATTACAAGTAAATTTATATCCTAAAGAGAGTATATCCTATTCAGATTGTTGTCCCTTGCATCAAAATCAGACAGGTTGCTGTCAAATCCAGAGTCATACTCATAACTCACAGAAAGCCATACAGCCTAGGGATATCTACTCACAGTTACATTGCATGTTTCAACAATTTTTTTATCAGCACTAAAGACAATTTGGATCAAAAAAGTTTATATGGAAAGACTAAGGTGAAAACATACCATCCTGTAGCATGGCGTCGCTCAAAATTCTTAATGGTATCTTCCACCTCAAGGGCCTCCAAGACATATGTCATATATTCACTGCAAAAAAAAAAAAGAAAGAAAAGAAAATATTATGGAGAAGCTGATGGAAGAGGAAATTACATAATGACACTTAGGAACCATACATAACTGAACAGTTCCAAAAATAGTTCAGGAGCTAAACCAAGCAAAGCTAAATTGTAATTCATTCATGTTTAAATAAACTGATAACAAGCAAGAAATCAAGATTAGATACTGGTTTAGTCTTAAAAAGGAAAATAATTGTATTCTGCTCAAATTTGGACTAGCTTAATGACTGAAACAACCTCTTGCATGGCTTTCACAATCTTAAAGATCATAATATAACTGCACACGTTAATATAAATTCCACCTAGAAACTATGAAAATAATCTTCAAGTTTATTGTCTGTGAAAGTATGATATCAAAACTCGTAATGCAGAATCAAGTATAAAGGAATCATTGTCAAAGCTTATCATGAAGCACATTCACAACATAAGTTGATTTATATTCTTCACCCCTTGCACAGGATAATATCTTCATGCAAAGATATGTTGCATTTGCTGCGTTTGGGATAGGGACTCACAAGTTCAGTCGATCATACACATCAAGTTAATAAAATGCAATGTTGGACTTCTAAGAAAAATTAAGCTCGGAAGTTAAAAAACGTACAAAAGTGTTGAAGTCCCAAATCACTTAGTCATGGAGAAAACTTTGATCACATAATCGAACATGTTATGTCTTGTACTTTGGAGAAGGAAGATGTGGATGTGTTGAATTCTGATGAGTTGAGGTTTGGATCACTACATGAGGTGATCGATGTGGAGCAGATAAGATGCATTGGACAAAGCAAGGAGGCTTTGATCAAGACATGAAGAGGCTTTACTAAGGGTGTTGGACCATGCCTTGAACGAGGCAAGGCATGGGGAAAAGGTTGTTCGACCCAGGCAACAAGGAAACAGTAAACAGAGATGGGTAGCTGAAGCTGCTTGAACAAGCATGGTTATGGCTCGTTCGAGCAGCATAGTGTGCAGCAGGCAAAAGCTGAGGAAACAACTGCACGTTCGAGCAGCCCGTACAGAATGCCAACTGTTGTTTCTTCTGTTACGTTTTTCATTAAGGCTGCATTATAGCTACGAGTTATTGTTGAGTTATTGTTGTATTATTCCTGAGTTACTGTATGGTTCTAGAATGTTGTATGCCCTCTATTTAAAGGGCTTATGAGTTCATAGAGTAATACAACAAACAAGAAAGAGTAAAGGCTAATACATAGAGGAGCTAGGGTGACTACCAAGAGAGCGCTCTTTCTTTTGCACTAGTATTGAGGTTTATCTACATTATTTGTGAGATCTTTATCTTGAGAGTTTGTTTTCAAGAGAAAGGGTTATTTTATTAAGTGTATAGTTGAATCATTAATAAAATAAACAATTGTTGAGGGTGAAGTATCCAAGATACTTCATTACATTGTGTGTTCTTTCTTCCCTTGTTTTTTTCTTGTGTTTTCTATCTTGCTTCTCACTTGTGTGAGGTCTTAATAGCTTTCATTTCAAAAAGAAATGTGTTTATAAAAGTAGGTGAGTGCAAACAAAATAATGCAAAACTAAAAAAAAAATATCACAATAGGGACTTAGGGTCTCAGTGGCTGTTATCAATGATACCATGCAAATAATCTCTGGTGGTATGGACATATCCAAACCCGCCCATCATCCAATACTTCAAGAAGAACCGATGAGAAAACTAAAGGATCAGGATGAATGAGGTTTCGAAAAACGCAAGAAAAATGGAAAAGTTTGACATTCCATTTTACCCTTGGTAGTAAACATCATCGGCAACTTCACATCTATAAAGGTGCACATGATTTAATGAGTCATTTTGCATGGTCCATTATAATATGTAACCAAACAACTATAAATATTTTTCCCCACAAGATAAGGGACATTGTATGAAAGCGTAAGCCATGTCGATTATACAGAAGGAAGTGTAAAATGTATATCGTATCACCGCTTCGTGACCACCTTACAAAAGACTTTTTAGAAGCCATGATCGCCGCAAAACCATAGCATTGAATGTGGACGTGCGACCATTATCGTTATAGAAATCACATCCATAATTTTGCATCAAGCTTAGTAGTGATACTATTTATTCATACCAATGCCATCATCATACAACTCTGATGGTGTAGAAGTTGCCTAAGTTACTCAAATACGAGTATGAATGTCGAGAATAGGAACATATTCAAGTGTGGACATGTCGATGTTGTAAACTCAAGACACGAAGACATTGTCCTAAATTTAAACAAAACAACATATAAATCACATATTCCTATTTTGACATCTTTATTAAGAACCCTTTACATTCATATACTTGTAACACCCTTCAACTTAGATTGTTGCTAGTGATTATCAAATTTCAACCTTTTAGCTTCTTGTGAGCACATATCATATAAAACCTCTTCATATTTTCTTTTGTGCCTCAGATTATGTTTTCAAGATAATTGGAGTGTCAATTTGACAATTGAAGTGACGGCTAGGGAGTCCCGATGGCATGTAAGGCAAGATGAAGAGTCAAACCAGCATAGGGTAGTTGCTAAAGTGTCTCCCTATATAGGGCTCTAACTCGACCTAACACTAACACTTTTACCTACTATGTTTCATCAAGCCTATTCTCATTCGTGTTATTTGATTTGTTGGTATTAAAATTTTTTGTCAATGTTCATATCTATAACATAGTAAATCTCTAAAGAAAGTTAAAATGCTTATAAAATCTCCACAAGTAGTCTCAATCTATCACCAATACCATAGTGTTTAAGAATCAAAGAACGGAGGCATCGAAAATTATGATAGTTGACAACAAAAACTAGCATACTACAATAGTTGTTACTATCACATAAAACATAGAACAACAAAAATAAGACCACACAGAGACCAAAATTTATATTTTTCATATAAAAGACTCCTTTCTTTCTTAGGATAATCTACCTCTTGTATCGATAATACTCCTCGTAAGCTACTCTAAGCTGACGCCTAAGCTCAGCCATTGATTTATCATCTGCATCATAATCCATGTCATTTTCACCCAATCTCCCTCCTTGTGGTTTGAAGGATGGATCTTCTTTGAACTGAGCCAGATAATAGAAATCATGAGATACATTAAGATGTGTACTTATATATCATGAGATAGTAATGAAAAAATAGTTTCCATACCATTTCAGCCAACATCTTATCAATAACGTCCATATAAGGCCTTAGAGGATCACGTTTTGACATTTGAGTAGACGTTGCTTGAGCAACCTAATAGAGAATAGTATCAATTAAAAAAACAAAATGAGAAAATAATTTAGGTATTCTACACAACGAAATAATAGATTGAAGCAATGAAAACACATTGCACCAATAAAAAATCTCAGATATTACTATCCCTCTTTAATAAGCTATCTAGAACAAATAAGATGTCAAAGATTGGGAGACAGAAAAATATACCACCTATCTACAAAAACAAAGGGGATATTCAAGACTCTTCCAACTTCATGGGAACTAAACTTATCAACCACGCCATGTAAGTTATGGAAAAGGGTGATTAAACAACGCCAAGCATTTCTGAAACCACTTTGGTTTTATGCCAAGAATAAAGACGATAGAGATCTTTCCAAGTGAATGATAAATATCTTGGGATACTAAAAACTTTGGGAACTTTACGAGAACTAAGATATTGATCAAAATACTAAGATGTTAAACATTTTAAATGTGAAAGATCTTTCCAAGTGAGTTAAAAATATATTGGATATGTTAAGTATCTTAAATGTGATAGAGATCTTTGCAAAGCTTAAGCCTAAAGTGCCTAAAGTGCATAAAGTGCAGAAGGGGATTTAGTTCACCTCATGAATGAATATAGAATTATAGATAGTGTTTTACCAAAGCTTAAGCCTAAAGTGAAGAGTCTTGGAACACCCTCAGGGGTGGGGTTCCATTTCCCAAACACAAAGAGTGAGTTATAATTCTCCATCCTTGGAATCAAGACAAAAAAGTAATCATAACCTAACTCTTAATCCCATTAGGTACAAGGGTTCCCATACCCTAGACACAAAGGGTGAGTTTTGACTTGTATCCCTATCCTTGGAATCAAGAAAAAGAATTTCATCATAAACTTGAACTTATAACTATCCATGTCATCATATTCCAACTTTAAAAATATTATGCCTAAAGTGAAGAAGGGGATTTAGTTCACCTCATGAATGAATATAGAATTATAGATAGTGTTTTACCAAAGCTTAAACCTAAAGTGAAGAGTCTTGGATGGAACACCCTCTGGGGTGGGGTTCCATTTCCTAAACACAAAGAGTGAGTTATAATTCTCCATCCTTGGAATTAAGACACAAAATTAATCATAAACATAACTCCTAAATCCCATTAGGTATAAGGGTTCCCATACCCTAAACACGTGTGAGTTTTGACTTTCTTGAATCCCTATCCTTGGAATTTAGACAAAGAATTTCATCACAAATCAAAACCTGTAACTGTACACACTCTTTTTTCTTCTCCCCTAACTCAAGATGCATCTTACTCCCATTATGTGCTCCTCCTTAAAGATCTTAGGGATCATTTGATTTAGAGATAATTAAATTCAAAAAAAAAAAACAAAAAAACTCATACTTGTCCTTTTGGAATTCTCTCAATACCCTCAAATCAAGGTCTAATTATCTCTACATCAAGCTCTAATTGCCCCTTTCCTAATCCCTTCTAGGCCTCTACATCATCTCCTAACCCCATCCCTCCATGAAACTTAGCAATCCCCCAAAGTCGAAAGCAAAGGATATGATGTTAGCTAAAACAACATTAAATAAATGCATGATCAACAAAATGAGGGACTTGGCTAAAGTAAATGATTGGAAATTCACCGAGGTTACAAAGCATATAATATAGGAAAAGAAACTCAATAATAGATGTATGACATAATTCATAAAGGCTCAAAAATTAATGATCTATAGGGGATATTTTGAATCTTAACAGCCCATGTCAAGTACTTACCCCTCCTACATGTAAATTATGTACTGATACCACACTGCGCTCAGCCGCCCACAAGGAACTCTATATATTTACACTCAATGGCAAAATGGCATAAACTCAAAAAGTTCAAACAACATTTATTCACATCATCATGTGTGAATAAAGTGTCAGTTCCAAGTAATGCAGTTTAAGCTTACCACAATTGCATTTGAAAAGTTCTGATGAGCATCGTCCAGTTTCACAGCCATTTTTGCAATCTTATGGGACAATTTTTTCTGCCGAAAAGTCCAGTCTGCATTTTTCCAAAGGCTGCGGGGAATTTCACTTAAGCCAAAACCAAGTAAAAAGGCTCCTGTAACAAGTCCGAACGTATTGGAGCATGCCATCGCGAAACCAAGGACACCACCTTCCCTGGTTCAGACACAGAGGAGTGTCAAGCAAAGTCATAACACTTTCGCATGAATTCAATAGTGAAAGAAATGCACAAAAAAGAAGGGAAAAATATACAGAGGTCGCAACTGACAGGTTCCTGCGCATAGTGATAAGGAGTATGAGTCCAATAAGACCAATGGATCCGACGATTAGATAAAAGACAAGGTTCACATGCACACTGGTTTTCAATCTTTCTGTCATTGTAAAGTCCCCAGCATCTTCATAACCTTGAATGAGGGGGACCACAGCCCTGCTTAGCAGAATCACATAACCCAAACATGTAAGACTATCTGTATCACTTAGCTTCCACCAAAACTTTCCGCAACAACCATCATCAGAAATTAATATAATAGTCATACCATGTTAACAAAAATGTGCTCCAATACGACCAGCTCCAAAAGAACGAAATGACTTGATTGTAGTGACCAATAACAGTCTGCAGTAACATTATTATCAACTCTGAGTAAGTCCTCTACGAAGCTCTTATCATATTTCTCTACAGAAGCAGTTTAACAAGTCCAACACTAGGAACAAAGTCAAACAAAAACATCTAGGAGTATAAAGCACAATTTCAACAAAGTCCCGATAGACAGGATGAGACTCACATTTGCTGATGTTGCCAACTTGTGTTATCGTGTACTAAAAAGGGTCAAAATAGCAGTGTGATATATGAACAGCAGTACAGCACACGTAACAAATCTATAACTATTACTAAAATAAAACATGCTCATATCATGCACCTTAAAAAATGGTGTCATTTTATCATGAAAATATTTCTCTCCAATTTGATATAATGATGTAATCATGAACTTTTAAAGTAAAAAAATTAATATTTTCGTTTTATAAAAAAAATCATTTAATGATTTAATAGATATTTGAAAACTACAATTTAGTTACATCCATGAATTTAGAAGGTACTAACAATTTTTTCTAAAAATTTTATTTTTTTTAATTTCCATAAATATGTCGGAAAAAATTAATAAATTTGTGCATCGCACAGATGATATCCTAGTTCTAGATATAAAAGACAGAATAAAGCAGATATCAAACAAACGTTGTAAAGACCTTGACTTAAATATCTTGTAAGTCAGTACAATGAAGCGAGTAAGGTGGCATTGGAGAGCTAAAATCCTAACGTGTAATATGACAATTGAATCACTGCATTATCATATGTATATTGAATTTAACTTTGTGTTTTATATAATGAACATGTATTTCAAATAAACTCCTAACTTACTCAATAGTTTCTCTAACTCTAATACTCCTAAATTTCTGTACAAATCATAATTATAGATGCTTGATTTAGACAAGACTCAATTTAATCTTGTCAGTCAGTATAATTATAGATGCTTAATTTTTTATTTTTTCTATTACATAGGACCTTACTTTCTCCAATTTAGACAAGACTCAATTTTCAAAGAAGCACAATCGTCATCACAGCTTTAAATATACAAACATTAAACAGAATCGACATTTAACTTCAAAGTACAAATTAGACCATAGCCATTAAACAAGCCCAAAACGCATACAAATTATGCCAAAAGAGGATAATATAACCTAAAAGTGTTAGTATTTAACACCGATTAACTTACACATGTATATATCAAAGTAAAAGATTAAGAGAGGAATTGAAGGAAAGGAATTGAGTGATCTTGCTCGTCATTTTGATCATCAACCTTTTTATATTTAGGGGAATCATAAGAACATAAGAACAGAACCCATTCGACATCCACCCTTTTCATCCAAAAATACATCTCACTCTCTTAGCGTCGCTTGTCTACCGGCCTGCCCTCCACCGGCGCCGCCTAGCTGGTGACAACCACAGCTGCCATCGACTCTTCAAACTCTAATCTTCATTGATGTCATAGACATTGCACTTCTTCTTTGAACTTAAAAGGTATTTATTTTGAACATCCATCGTAATTTGTATATGATAAATGATTATTTACTTATTCATTCATCTTATTCACAATTTGTATGTGGTTACTCTGCTCATTTAGAATTTTCATTGAATCAGATTGACAATTGTGCTAGTTAGGGTTTTTTCCAAAAAAAAAAAATTAAGGGCTTTTATGCTATTTTAATAATTATAGATATATTATTCAAATTAGAAGATGGTGAATTAGAGTTCCACAATTTATGAATGTGTAATTTGGACCTAGTTATATTTGCACGTGTTTGCTCTTGTATGAGATATTGATCATCTGATGAGGTGCTAAGGATTGTGTGCACCTTGCAATGACCTATTGTTGCCTACTGTTTTTGATGTTGCTTATGGTGATGTGACATACTTGATCTGGTGCAGTGGATAGTGTGTCGAGCTCCAATATGGTGCATAGGTTTGTGTGTAGTTGGATGCTGAGATTTGGTGTGCCATTGCACTGAGTTGTTGGTGATTGGTACTTTGTTTCTTGGATATGCTAAATGTTTTGCTGATGATATGTTTTGTCTTAAGCTATTGTTGGTGCTGATGATTATAGTTCTATACTTCTATTGAAGTTGCTGGTGTGTGGATAAGCATGATCTATGCATACATGATACATGTCATTGGTGCTTGTCATGCTTTTTGGCTCATAATGCTGATATAGGCATACAAAACTTTGTGCTTGTATAGGCCTAACTTTGCTAGACTTTGTATAGGATAGTCTTAATTTTGTAATGTAAAGTCTTATAGTTTTTAAACTCTTTTTAGGTGTCCCTCTAAGGTTTTTAAGATAGCCCTGGCCTTGATCAAACGTTGAATGGAATTTTTTTACTTGTTGGATGTAATTTATTTTATTTAAATTATCAAAATTACTAGTTTTTTTTTTTTTTTTTCTGGATCCTCCCTTGTCAAATCATCTCTTTTCTAAGTTCACTATGCAAGCATAAGCATTCCCAACTAGCCATTTCAGACTTAAAACCCCAAAAAATCCAAGACTTATGCTAATCAGAATCCTCACTTCACCCCTAGTACTTGTGTCATATGTTCGAGTTCCAATTAACATATAAATCAACATGCAGATGCCCCAACACTCTTGAATTGGCATTTTCCCCATACCACATTTTTGGTGTAATTCAGATCAAAACATCAGCACAGCACTATAATCAAATAAAAGCTAAATCCCTAAAAGATCAAACTTCTACACAAACTGCTACCCCCCAAACTAACTCAATCGAGAGTTGGATCCCGGAATAGTTTCGATCACAATCACACACAAAATAAAACCTAATTCGTGAAAATTTTAAAAAAATTCAGTAAAATCAAACAAAATCCAACAAAAAATCAAAATTGAGAAAGCAGCTATAAAATTACCGTCCAGATGTCGGCAGGGACAAGAATGATAATAGAAAGCGAGCAAAACCAAGCATAACCAACGGTAAAAAATACATAACGAGGAACATGAGGTCCTGCGAAGTATTTTAGGGTTATAACCACCATCCCTAATGTCATGGGCAATGATATCAAATAAAACACCCACATCTTCCTCTTCTTCCTATCCTCTTTGACAAATTGGAGATGAAAATTTGAGCTGAAATCGTGAAATTAAAGCTTAAAGAAGAAACAATCAATGGAGTTTTACTTGTTCTTCGATCGTCGTTGTCGTGGATGTCGTCCTCGTGTATCGCAGCAAATTGCAGGAAAAAATGAAAAAAAATGTGTATATTCCTGCAAATTGGCGTGTTTTTGCGGATGTGTTCTTTTTTTCTACTTAACGCGATGAATTAGTTACGTCTAGTCAGCAGCACTTTGGACCCACTTAGGTTTCACCAGTCACCACGTTGAGTTAGTGGTCTGGTCACTGCCTTACTAGACTAGTCTTCTTGCAAATCTGGCTTCTCCATTTGTATCAGTGAAATTAAAATGCATATATTAGATTTTATCTAAATAGAAAAGAATACAAAATTAGTGGGTCAGACCAAAATAGCAAATGACGCTAAATGTTCAAGCAAATTTTGTATTTTTTTTCGTATGCACCAATATTGAAAAAAAAAATAAAAATTTACTCCAGATTAACAACATATTTATCTTAAAAAAAAAAACATACTCCCTCCGTTTCTTTTTTATTGTCCACTTTTCTTATTTGGTCAGTTCACTCTAATTGTCCACTTTCTATTTTTGACAAAGATTTTTTACCTAAATACCCCCAACTACCCCAACTTATATTATTTAAAATACCTCACCTACCACCTTTTCAAGTATTATAATCACTTAAATACCCCAACTACCACCTTTACAATTATTATAATCACTTAAAATATCTCACAACCAGTTTTCTTAATTTGCGTGTCCACTAGAAAGTGAACAATAAGAAAGGGGTGGAGGGAGTATTTAATAGCACCAAAATGTTGGCTATAAGAGAGAAATGTAATGAAGCATGAGAGATTTCCTATAAAATCTTATCATCTTTGAAAAAAAAAAATCTGATGATGCATCAATTTTAATTAGATCCAGAAAAAACGAGAATATAAAGGCTTGAAAGTTATTAAGTTTAATTAGCAGAGAGAAATGCACAATGGACATAACCATTAAGACCACATACAGACATACTACAAGCTGCCCACAAAACTCTACCCTGTATTCAGCTATAATCAACAAAACTAAAATGAGTGTTAGCAGAATAAGTAGAGACAATCCGCAAAGCTTGGTTGATCTACGAGATGCCGTTCCATAAAAGGAGGGGGAAAAAAAAGAAAACTATGCAGGACGCGGAGGAATAGGCTTAACAGAAGTATCTATACGTCGAAATGCTGTTTTTACTCTTTCCTTGAGACCTTCGTTTTCACTCTCCACGTCACCACTCTTTTTGTCGAGGTAAGCTACGTTGTTGTCAACGGTGATAACCAACCGCCCGTCTTCGCCTAGCTTCACATCTCCGAACAGAGACACCAGTAGTGCATTAACAACCTTCTCCATCTTCTTCTGATTTTCTTCTTCGCTTTTTACGTAATCTGAATCTGATTCTACTACAATCTTGGACATCTCTTTGTTCATATTCAGAACCATAGCCACTATAGAATCCGAGACCATGTCACTGATTGGGTCAGCAGTCCAGTGTAATGATATATGCTTTTCTGATTCTTGCTTTATAGTGACTGAGTCGTGTACCCGTAAAGTTGGAATGTCGGAATCTGCATCGACCCCAGATTCAACACTCTCGTATATCTGCTTGAGTCGGTGCTTCAAAACACCAAGAGCACCTGAGTAAGGAATAGTAATCCGTTGGTTAACGTTAGCTGTGCATAGCTGAGAGAATACATGAAGATCTTCAGGGGCCATGATCTGGTAAGTGAAACCTTTCTTCACCAATAAGCCACTCACGGTTTCACCGACTTCTGGGGTTTTTTCAGCAAGCCTTCCTATGGTTTTCGCCATTTTTTCAGAACTGAAATACAGTTCAACGGACTGGCAGTTCTTAGGAGACATAATTTTAGTGTTCCCATCAGAGAACATGCTGATTAGATTCTGCTTCAGTCTTCCCATTTCATTGGCTTCTCCATGAACAAGTATAATGTTGGGAGGCATAAGTTCCTTGAGGAAAGCACTTGTTTGGGCAAAATCAGCATGAGCAGAAAAGGATATGTAATGGACCTGCATGTTGAGAGGAGCTGCAAGACCGTTCATAAGGGTAACTTCTTTTGGTTCGTTTATGATAGTTTTAGCAAGCGTTCCTTCAACAACATACCCAGGAATGACACATGCGTTCTTCTTGTCAGAACACCACGCGTCAAATAGCTGTCTCGATAGCCCACTTTGGAGACCACCAGGGCTGGCCATCACCACGGATGGACCAACATCCTCAAAGTTTTCGATGCTCTTGAGTGGAGATATGTGCTTGAAGTCAAAGGGGTTTGAGTTTGCGAATTGGCTGCGGATCCTATCATTCATAGCATTTATGTAGGTTTGATAGACAGCCATGCATCTTTTGGCAAGAGGAGAAGCATAATATATGGGGATGTTATGAAGTTCAGGGTGATTCGCCCAATACTCGTCAAGAATTAACAATAATTCTTGGGCTCGACCAAGAGCAAATGCTGGAATAAGGACACGGCCCCCTTGGGCAACGGTTGAGTGTATAACATCAGTGAAACGTTTCTCTCTAACATGCCTTGGTTGATGAAGTTGAACACCATAAGTGGATTCAATTATACAGATATCAGGAGAGAACTGCGGAGTCTCAGCAGTACGTAGATGTCTATCTTCTTCACGTGAATAGTCACCCGTATAAAGCACTCTCACTCCCGCAATGTCCACCATGAACATGGCTGCACCAAGGACATGGCCAGCAGTATAACACCAGAAACGAATTCCATTTACTTCCAAAGTTTGATGAAAATCAATAACCTAGAATAGATGCATGTGAAGACCATGTCAGACTGCATTTTCACAATAATATATGCTACAGAGGAATGAATAACAAGGCCTCAATCAAGTACACTACAATAATCCAAGTTTGGAATGCAAATAAAACCATGTAAATATTTACCACTACCTATCCACTTACTTCATTGCCAGATGATATAATAACACTTATTCAGGGTCCAACCTCTAGTAACATTAAGAACACTACTGGGAATAATGAGAACTGCGATGATAAAAAAAGACAGCAAAAATACCAAATAATAATAATAATAATAATAATAATAATAATAATAATAATAATAATAATAATAATAATAATAAAATAAAAGGTGGTAATGATAATGAATTAATGATGGTAATTGAGCAGAACAACAGTGTAGAATAAATAATAGCAATATTCAGAAGCAATAATAAGGCAAGGTTAAAGGTCAGAAGAAGGTATAGGGTAGATGCAGGAAGATAGTCAAAAAAAAGTTGTCTTCAATAGAATACAATCTGATATACTCCTCCCGTCCTAAAATAATAGTTATATGTTTCTTTTGGGTCATCTCAATTAAATGATGCATTTCCTTTAAGGATGAGAACCTACATAAGAGTCACTTAATGACAATTTCCATCTATATTTCACCGTCTTACACCTAGATATTATCTTTACTTAACAACTGCATTACTCATTAATCCACAGACATGGCCAATCAAGTTCATTCAACATATTTTAATACATTTACACCACATATTCTAATTAGGTACAACAACTATAATACAATTATAAAATACATCCCTAACAATTCAACCTCTAACCACAACGTTTCACCGGCCAACCCTACAAATCCAAAATTGAGCCAAAATATTATATGTATTCACTAATATGAGACAGAGTGATTAAAAAATAAACTCTATGCTTCATTAGATGTTCTAAAATGCAAACAGCACTTAAATCAGCCACCATTTGCCATCAACCTAGGGTCAAACTCGGTCAAATACTTAATGAAATAGGTGGTCGCTGAAAATGTAGCCCAAAAGGCTATCACAATAACAGCATCAAAAATGCCTATACAAACTCAATTCATTATTTTAGGCTAAGAATATAGAACTAAAGGAAATGATTCTTTTGGATAACACCAAGTGGCATTTTTTTGGAGAAACAATATTTCTTTTCTTTTGCACCCTTTGCATTTATTTTTGCATTGAAAGAACAGATAAAAATAAAGAAAAACGACCCTGAATAATTCAACCTTTTACGGATTTCCCTACAATAATCCTAACTTTTATGTAAACATGAATAATCTCAACTATAGGGGGTGTTTGCTAAGAATGCATCAAGGTAAATTTTTACCTATACAACAAGTCACTTTGCATAAAAAAAAGGTAATTAAAAATTACATTATAAAAAATTATAGAATAAAAAAATCAAGTTTATTTTATAAATTTTAACTTCTAATTTTTAATAAATTTGATTTTTATTTTATTTATCCTTTTTAGAGCAATTAATCTGCAAAAATCGATCACCATTTGAGCAAAAATGCTCCTGGGTAAATGATCCTAAAACTGGGATTATTCATGGTTAATCAAAAATTGGGATTATTGTAGGAAAACCAATAAAAAGGTTTGATTATTCTGGGTATTTGCATTTATTTATCTAATATAGCAGACAATAGCAAGGACCTAGAATTGATATGTTTTCTATTTATAGGGGCTAGCGATCATCGATATGCTCATATTGGTGACGTTATTGTTTCTATGATAAACGAATATCAAAGGCTTAAACACGATATAACCATATTAGTAGCCATTTATATTCAATCTATTCCTAAATAGAATAAGGTCAATTGAAACAGCATATACATGGAGATCAAGCCAAATGAAAATGAGTTGTCGAACCAGAAGTAAGATGCACGTCAGGTTCCAACAAACAGGGCAGAATAATTATATCATACAAAAGTAAAATAATGGCAAATGCTAAATCATTTTGATGATTCCCAACAATTATCAGATTGCAGTTTAAAGAGAAAACCAACCTCAATTCTGTCCATAGAGCGAAGAATATCTTGCTCATCAAACAACATATCTTCAACTGAAACTTTGCTAACTTTGACATAATCAGACAAAAGCAATCTGTAGATAGCTTTAGTTGCATGAGTCATGTAAACTTTGCCTTTGAATGTTGTCTGATAATAGGTCGAAAAACAGCAACTTAATACCAGTACAACAATATCTCAAGTAAAACAGTAGAGTTCACAATATGCAGACCTTTTCTAAAAAATATGGAAGGGATGCCGCATGATCTAAGTGAAAGCTGCAGAAGTGAAGTAGCAATGTTCATAAGAAATTAAATAAAAATCTAGTACCATAAAGAAAAAAACAACAAAAAAGCATGCATCTCCCTGATGGGCCAAAAGGCAACATGACACCATCTACCAAAAAGAAACACAATAACTGAAAAAAACTAGCAAAGAGAACACACTGTGTCACCAGAAGAACATCGATTGTTGAAGGATCAATCTCATCAAAGTAAGGCAAAGCGGACATGCCGGAATATGCAGGGTGGATGCCACAGTCAAACTGGAACAGGGCATAAATAAGAAACCAGAAGAAAATAAATAGAGAAAGTAGAACCACCCAGTTCTAAAGATGGTATAAACTATTATAGTAGCTCTTACCAAAACAGTCTTTCCCTTGTAGGACATATAAACACAAGAGCGCCCTACTTCATTGCCTGCACCTAGTGGAGTAATGATGAGTTGATCCCCTTCTCTTGTGGCTGGAGCATCACGTTTCTTTACTGATGATGGTGGTTGACCGATTGACGCCATGAGTGATCAAAAAGATGTCCTTCAACAACAAACAAGTAGTGTTTTCAGCAAAAAGTTTCAATTTTCATACTTTTCACGTGAAACTCAGAAAACGAAATGTTATTTAATTCTCTAGGCTAGCAAATCAGCAATGCAACAACATAACATTTCATTACTCCAATGTCATTGATAATGGATCTTGTCATGCCCAAGATAGATTATCCAATAAGGATAAGTCCAAAGGTGTCTTAATTCAAGAACACCAGAGACTACAAAAAAGGGCAGCAAAACATAAGAGACAATAGCATGGTTACACTACAAGTCCAAGAGGCATCAAGCACGGCTCAAAGTAAATTCGACGTCCATAGTGATTGGTGCATCCAGAGGAAGAAAAAGGAGCTAAAACCAGATACATAAGTCCGTCCAAATTGTTTGTTACCTAGGGAAGTTTTGTTCCGAATATAATGGACTACAGTAAAAACGACTTATTAATTATGTGCACCTCTTATTTCTGCGAAGTTGCAAATGTTTGCTAAAAACTAACAAGGGTCAATCAGAAATAACCTCTTTGTCATCACTAACAAGGGTAATGTTGCATACATCAGACTCCTCAAGGCCCAAACTCCACCCTAGGTGAGAGCCAATTAATAGCATTGGGATAATCGAATGTTAAAAAATATGAAGCTCTAAAGACTACAAACATTGGGCAAGTCATGGAAATACATAGCAACATTCAAATAAACATATCATTCACAGTCATCAAAACCAATAGGAGCCACAAATGAGCAATTGGCGTTATTATAGAAATAATTTAAAAGGTATTACAAACTCCAAGGGTGCAACCTGATAAGTGCAATTATTTGCACTTATTGTGCCTATTTTTACGCTCCTTTATTGAAGTTTAGTGGTGGTTTAGGATGGTTTTTGCTCCATTTGTTCCGGTTTACATTAGCTTGATCTTTTATGAACAATTGGGACAATTTTGATGATTTTCGGGTGTATTTGTGCAAAGATTCCGGCTTCTACATGTTGCAGGGTACTTCATGAAAGAAATCGATGTTCGTAAGCTATGATATAATCAAGAGAAGCAACAAAAGGACCCCAAGTGCAAGCCTCCAAGCCACAAGACAAAGCATGAAGCAAGAAATTGATACAGTAGACAAAGCCTACTCAGCTTTTGAAGAAGCATAGGCCACAGAAGAGTCGGTGTGGTGAAGTCTGGAATGAGCATTCAAGGCAGAAGAAAAAGCCGACTTGGCTTCACTACCCATGAACCTCACCGTCGAGTCGGCTTATAATTCTGGAAAGCGTTGTTTCATCATAAGCCGACTCGGCTTCACCCTGAGGAAGCCCCACAGCCGACTCGGCTTTGTCATACAGAGCAGTTTCTAACGTTTTCTTCTCTAATTTTTGGAGCCACTATATAAAGTGGCGGTTACATTAGAGTTGGGGATTCAGTTTTTCAGTATTTTTCATTTCCTGTAATTTCATTCTTCTTGTACTTTCTTTGGAGTTCTTGCAAGTTTCCTTTGTTGAACATCATCGTTATATTTGGATTTCCGTATTTTCAAGTTTATGTTATCTTCAGAATTCGTAAGTTCTCTTTTGTTATAGTTTTGTTCTTTACTTTTATTTATCTTTTGCCATATGTTTTCCATGAATATGTATTGTGAGTAGTTCTCTTATCTAGGGTTAGGACATAATCCCTAATTCGAAGCATGGATCGATATTTTATCGATTGATTGTGTGCGATTTGAGTCTATAATTGAATCTACGCTTAATGAATCTTAATTAAACATCTTTGTTAACTTTTTCAATAAAACAGAAGTTTGAGATTAGGATTAACTTAATGTTGAGACATATTTAAGATAAATTCCTTCTAGTTTAACCAATAAAACTGAAGTTTGAGGATTAATACTAGTTGGTCTTAAATCGATATTAATCAATAGACCGAAAGCTTGAGATTAATTAGATAACGTTCAATTATGTCGATGGCTCAATTTCATACAATCATGAGAGTAATTGACCTCTATGTTAGAATTAGGCGACGCCCGACGCCCTAGAGTTTGTCTTATTATTGTTTTTACACCATTACCATTGCTTGCTTTAGTTTAATTGCTTCTTAGAATTAGATTTCAACCCATATTATTTTTTTACCCCGTGTTTTGTTAGTCATAAAGCATACAATCTAGAGTTATCTCGCCTCCTTGTGTTCGACCCGCACTACGCACACTTTGCGCTTGCGGTATATAAATTTGCCCAATCACAACCATTAAGACGTCCAAAGAAGTTCAAAAAGGGACGTCTAGGTTCACTCATTACAAGTGAAGAGACATGGTCCGATTCATCATCAATGTTGCATTTACTTGGGTGGTTATTGATGGAAGAAGTCATCATGGAGTAAAAAGGCATCAAACTTTCAGATGGAAGAATGATTTTCACTTCCATGAATATTTAAAGGAGTTATAAGCCCCAAGCACATCCGTTAATGATGGGAATCATACTTGGTTATCGATCATCATTGAAGACATTGTTATGGTTGCCACTTCCTAGCTTGAATGAAGTGTTTAATTACAGATTTAATCCAATAACAAATCATGTAATAACTTGAATTGAAATATGTGGGTTGCTACAACTATTTTTAAGCATCATTTAGGATGGTAGTTAAGAGAGGCATTAAGGATGTTTTGAAGGGAGAGTTATAGAGCTTGAAAAGCCTCCTTAGTGGAAGACTCAATCCAATGCCTTATAGTTATAATCTTCTCTTGATAAACTAAAAAAATAAAGGCCAAGATACAAATTTGAATCATTAGTGATAAAATTTTAGTGTTATTTTGCTAAGAAAGTTACATATGAAAGTTCATTTTCATGCTTCCTAACTCCAAAGATTTCTTTTTCTTTACAAAAAATCTATTACCATTTTTAGTATATGATGAGAATGAAATATTGTGAAGAAAAGCACATATTTGAGAATAGAGTTCTATTTCATGAGAACAACATGCTACTTTTGATGTAAACTTGCACTAAAATTTTATCATTGCCACTGTTTATCACTTGTTACCAAACAGGTCACAAGGACTTTAGACATTTGTCTCTAAAGTAGCTTGAAATCCCATAGCTTTCTTGAGTATGTCTAAGGAAAATTGCAAACTAACCTTCTCATTGTGTCCAATCAATGCTAAATAGGAGATATCATCTCCAACTTCGCATAAAAAAGAAGTTTCCACGATTAACAAGTAATTATATTATCAAAAAACCAAAACTACTATGAATATTTGACAACTTCAAAGTCAATAACTGAAAATGTAGAACCAAGGTAAGGTAGACACATTATCTTTAACAATGCCTTGCTAGAGGCTGGCCTTCTGCATGGTTTCCTAAGCCACAACTTGTAAAGCAAAAAAGGCCAGGTAATTGCAATTGCAAACAAATGGTGATGTTACTTTGCAACACTTTTCATCACAATGTCCTAACTCCTGAGTTTAAAAGGACCAAGGCAAACAAGCCTGCTATGCAAGAGGATGACTATACTTCATTTTTATTGATTCATCAAAACCAGATTTTATAATTAGTATGAAGCCGAAATAATGATAACTAGAATTGTATCTCTAAATTTTTGTACTAGTTCATGAAACATTGGTGTTACTAGCAAACCAAGAAGCCTTAATCCGAACCATCCACTGATCCTAAGGCTCTAAATATTTGTATAACTTGATAATCTCTTGCTATTCCCAACATTCCTTTACAAAAAAACACAGAGAACAAGCTAACTCGAGAAAGTTCCATGTATGAATATACTTAGTAGCAAATCCAGAAAAAATCAAGTGATGTCTACAGTTCAATAAAAAAATTACCTTCAATAATGTTTTACTTATGCTAATTTTTCACGTCCATTTTTCATGTTTTTTGAAAACGGCCAGTTCAATCCACTATTAAACTATCAATCCTTCACATTTATTCAAAATTCACCATTAATCCACAAATAAATACCTACCCATTTTTCACAGTTCAATCAAATCAAAAAAAGAAAATAGACGCCCTATTGTTCAAATTGATGATGAAATTAATTTACCCAACATACCTTTCAGTTAAATCAAATCAAATCAAAATTCATCATTATAGTTTTGCTACATTTTAAAATTCTAATACTAATACCTGCTGAAACTATTATGACCAATACAAAGAACTATTATCTATAAAAAAAACAAATTGAAAGAAAATGGAACAAATTCAATTTAAAAAAAGGATAAAAAGCATTATAATGGGGATTGAAACAAATTAAGAAATTGAAACGAATTTAAACAAATTGGAAGAATCAAAACAAATGGAAACGACTAGAAATTGAAACAAATTCAATCAATAGAATTGAGTGTAAGTGAAAACACATATGGCCTGTTACCTGTACCCAGCGGCCCTGCAGGACGGAGAGTGGAGTCTGGAGACTGGAGTGTTTGCGAGTGGCTACCAATGAGGCGGTGACCGGAGCCTAGCCGTCTGCGGAAGAAGGGAGGAGATCAGTAGGAAGTTTGGGACTTGAAAGTCATGAGTCCGGGAGCAGGAAGTAGGCAAAAATCTTAATGAGGAAATGTTAGGGTTTTTACTAGTTTAGAAAATTTAAAAAAAAAAAAAACAATTATTCTTGCAAACACTATTTGTCAAAGAAACACCTTAAAACAAGAAGTCAACATCTTTGTTTTCTTTTTAATTTGTATTAGTTAGGCTATTTAGCTCATATATATAATCATCATGTTTTAGACTACTGATTTCCTCTTAGATAACTTATCGATGAACTTGTTCTCTTGCTTTTTCTAGTTTCTATTATTATTATTATTATTATTATTATTATTATTAGTTTTATTGTTTTTATTTTTCTATCATTTTCTAATTGTTTTTACTTATTTATTTTATCCATATGCATTTTATCTATTTTTTCCGTTGTAAAAACTTCTGTTAATCTTTCTCAAGTCGGGGACTCCTTTGGCCGTGCTCTCCTTTGGATTTGGACTGAAAAATAAAAATCGAATTTACGGGCCACTTATTTTGGATTTGTACCACGCGCTTACTACCATATCAAGAACCATTACTTGTTTCACAAATTCTTACTTGAGACTGTCTTTTGTAAAAACGGCTCTCAAAAACCCAATCCAATTCTAAATTTATATTGTTACAACTCTAAATATAGATTTGGATTGAACTTTTAAAAGTCGTCTTTGCAAAAGACGGTGTATCAAGAGAGTACGTGTACTTGTTTTGATTAGGTAAGGATCTACATCGAGTTCCTTCTGGCCACTTGGCACTGGCCCAAGGAAATGAGGACGTCGACCTTTACTATTAGGTTTCTGTGCATTACTTTTTTTTTTTTTTTTTTGAGTAATTTCTGTGCATTACTTGAAACTATAAACAATTTATTATTGGGTTATCTATATGTAAACTTTTAATAATTTTTTGTTGTGTAAATTTATTTATAACTAGCTGCGCTTCAAGTATAGAAAAATCATTTAAATAAGATATTATTTTGGTTTTAATGCAAGTTTTTTTGCAACTTCAGGGTGATATTCTTATAACTTTTACGTCTCAATAATACAACATAAACTGCTATCTGATATAGCAAATTTGTTTCATAATGAATCGCTATGTCAGTTTGTATAAAGAAAATTTAATGTTTATTTTAGGTGAAAAATAAATCGTTGATCGTAGTGAGATCTCCTCCTTCGAACTCCTACTGATTGGCTACTTAATGCTATAACACATATTTTTTTTTGAAATATATAACACATATTTTTAAATAATCATTAAATTTAAGAAAATTTTTGAAATTTTGCATTAAATTAGTTATCACAACGTTTCGATGTCAAATTTACTTTTCGTATTTGAGAATTAGAGATAGTTTATTTGAGAGTTAGAAAGATACAATCGGATGAAAAAGGACAAAAGAAATAGCAACGCACCCAACAAAATGACATTATGTGCACAATAAGCCATAAGGCCCGCCAAAAACAAGGTGTGAGGTGGAAAAGAACACAAACCAATACCTAATCAAATATAGGTTATCATCATCATCAACCCAATATCTCGTTCGAAAACAAAGAATACTAGAGAAAAACAATTAATTTTACCCCACCTAATCAAATATAGGTCATGAACAAAAAAACCCAACTCGAATATTGTCTTACATATGAGGTTCCTGAAACAAAAAGATAACATTTATTAATATTTTTTATTGTTGAACCTATGCTCTTCTTGTATTAGATATTTAGATGTACATGAAGTAATTTAGAAAGAGTTGATGCAGTTGTTGGCCTCATGTCACCTGCCATATCCATAGTAGTCTGACAGACGACCAACCACCTTAATAGCGTATTTTTTTGGGTGAAAATATGAATTTAGTTGTACAGTCAAATAAAAAAAATAAATAACTGATAAAAATAAATAATTAAAATGAAATTATTCTAAACAAAATTAATTTAAAATAAATTGGGTAACTAAAATAAAAAATAGCATAAATTGAAAAAAAAACAAAGGAAATAGTATTAAAGACTAAAGTACTCCCTAACAAATTGGAGTAGATTTTACTACTTCCTCATATGTATTCGCACAAAAAAGGAAACTCAGGTTTGGGTTTTCCGAAAATTAACGTAAGATTGTGGGTCGTTACCAAAAATAAAAATAAGGTAAATTTAATGAGATGTACTACAAAGAAAAATAAACAAAGTGCGTGAGATAGAGGGTGTATTAGACAGAGGGAGTATTTTTCTTCATCTCAATTCTTAACAATTCTTTATCATCTACTAATTAATTTTGTCTTATTATCTAACTAAATTCTCCTTTCCACTAATTTTCACCCGAAAATCAAGTGAGACTAATTGAGAGGCACGGAAAAGCTACATTAAAAAATATTTAATAATTAATTAAAGGGAAATTTCACATGGTAGCATGAAACTTTCATGAAACATCAATGGTAGCACTTCTGTAAGATTTTTTCACATGGTAGCATCCAATTTATGCCTTATCTAACTACCGTAGCATTTTCCGCTAAATTCTTGTTAATTTCCGTTAGATTCACCATTTTCACGTTTCCACCCTTATTAAGTGTTTTATCTTTATAATTTGCCCTAAACATTTTAGAGCGTTGATGAATCAAACGGTGAATCAAACGTCGAAATGGTGAATTAGATATTTGAGAGCATAAACATGATTTAGGGCAAATTATAAATACAACAACCAACCCTTAATATGGGTAACAACGTCAAAATGGTAAATTAAACAGAAATTGACAAGAATTTAACGGAAAATGCTACTGCAGTTAGATTAGGCATAAACTGAATGCTACCATGTGGAAAATTTTTACAAAAGTGCTACTACTGACGCGTTTCATGAAAATTCGATGCCACCATGTGGAATTTTTCTTAATTAAATAAATCAAGGTAAACAATTGTCTTCATTAATCTGTATTTTTTTCCACTTGATTGGTCTGATCTTTTACATTTTTTTGAGTAATATGATGATTTGTTATCAAGAGGACAACTCAACCCACCACATTTTCCCAACTAAGATCCATCATCCATGTGAAGTACAACGCTTATAATTGATTTATTTACTTTCCTATTAATGATTTTTATTTTTTTCAATTTCATACAATTAGTTCATTTTAAGTTGGTTTTATCTAATAATTAACCTTTTCTTCTCACTAAATTGTTACTCTTTTAATTTGTCCAAGTTTATTTTTTATAGGCATTACTACAACTGAGGGTTGTGTTAAAGCAACTAATCTTTCGTATGACATTCGAAATCATATCAAACAACTAAGGTGTATTAAGTATGCAACTTGTTTTCATTAGGACTTTGATTAGACAAATGTTAAGTGGGGTTTTATGCTTGCATGAATCAAAATTACAACACGAGGCAAGTTATTAGGCTTGAAGAGATGGACGACAATTTTTCAATACAACACTGCTTGTATTTAGCAAATGAGCATAATAACGTGTTTTGGACAAACATGAATGTAGATGGACAGTTAACTAAGTTCCATTCAGTTTTGTGTACATTCAACCTCCTGCTGTCATGATGAACAACACTTACAAGACCAAGACCAAGAAGTAGATGCTAAGTGTTGTCTTGTTGTCTTTTTACTTGATGAAAGAAGAGGTTGTATAGTCTCTGACACTTGAGTGTTAGAGAGGTTTAAAAATTTGCTTAAGGATCGTCAAACATAACCTTTTTTTTTTGGAGAAAGAAAAAATTTCATTAATCCAAAACCGAGACAGTACAAATAGTACTACAAACAAGAGAACCATCTCCCTATTTGCATCAGCATGAAAGAAAGGCACACCTTCGAGGAAGGGTTTCCCGACTTTCACTCTTCATGTGCATAAAGAGAAACAGAACTCAAGAAAAGACAAAGTAAATAACTATACAATATAAGCTATTTACTCTAAATCAAAAAGATTCTTAATCCAAGGGAGTTGTGGATCAACACCTTTGATAGGAATATGTTAAGACTCTGCTCTTAACTGCACGTTTTACCTGTCGAGTAACCCTACTTACCATAGGAATTGTGAAGTTCCAAACAACATCATTCCAAGCACACCAAATCTCATACGTAAGACTGCAAAGTACAATAGTAGCAATCTTCCTCTTTGCTGTAGCACATTCCACTTACGAGAGGCAAAATCAACAAGAAAATCACTGACCAATCTAATACCCAACCATGTCAAAATGTCTCTAAGACATTGAAGAGTCAAACTTAACTTAATGAAGCTTATATTGACTTTTGATACCATATCAAGAAATTAACTCAATGAAAAGATTAATTTAATGGTTAACGTCTCGGATACCTTATATACTCTATCAAAAACAAATCTAAAATGAACTCTTCTCATTAAATACTCCTATATTTTTCTAAATAATTTTGATTGTTGGTAATAATTAAGCAAATATTTTAGTGTAAGTTGTTGAAATTTTTTATTTTTTTTAATGTAATTTTGATAATTTTTGCTAACTTAAATCATGGTAGATACAACACACTTGCACACACGAAAAGAGTGGTTCCTTTTCGTTGTCCTTAAGCCCTTTTTCAACTCCCTGAGAAACTTGACCAGCTTACCTCAAGAAGTCAAGTATCAACTCTACTCATCTTTTCTATACTCTTCTGTTCCACTATTTCTCTTTGGTGAATTCTCGAAAAAGCTTACGAACCTTCTAGAAATGACGGTCTAATGCCACGTGGCAGACCTCCATGGCGCTACTACGTAACGGCGGACTTAAACATGCTGACACCCAAGAAACAATCCGAATTTTCCGGGCCTTGGTTGAAAAAGCTGACCGCAAATTCGCTAGGGTTCGAGACCTTCCGGCATTCGGACCCGGGTCTATTCCTGCCCGATACTTAAACAAGGTGTTCAAAGCTTACACTAAGCTGTGGGATTTTCAGCGGAGAAACCGGGCCAAGTTGGTGGAGTCGGGTCTACAAAGGTGGGAAATCGGGGAGATCGCTTCTCGGATCGGGCAATTGTATTTCGGGCAGTACATGAGGAGTAGTGAAGCTCGGTATTTATTGGAGTCATATGTGTTTTACGAGGCAATTCTAAATCGTGGGTATTTTCAAGAAAATGGTGGGATTAATGTCAGGTTTAAGGAACTAAGGTTTTATGCTCGGTTTTTGTTGGTTGCTTTGATTTTGAATCGCCGTCATGTTGTTGCTTTGCTCATTGACCGTTTTAAAGCTCTTGTTGATGATAGCCGTTCTGCATTTCGGGTATATCCTTCATCTTTTTCTTTTTAATTATGTTTGGCAGAGGGAAGGAGAGCAATGAGAATTGAGCCCATGATCTTACCTGAGAAACTGTTAATTTGAGACAAGACCCCATTCTCATCTTTACCTTTTCCTTTAGTTATGATTCATAATAAAATTTGAAATTATGGGTTGAATCATATTAATTATTGGGATTATTATTGTGTATAAATTATAATGTTTATGTAATTGTGGTGGGTGATGGCCAATGGGACAAGGGGTGTTATTGTTTTAGTTGATGGATTTAGCCTTTAGGAATTGATTTTTTGGCAATTGGCTTTTGGTGTAAAAAGTAGCTAAAATCAAGTTTAACCATGGGTTATACAGTGGGTTTGTAATCATTTTTGCACTTGAGAGTTGTTTTTTAATTTCTTTTTGTTCTTGTGTTTTGAAGTGAAATATTAGCTTAAAATGCTTCATAGTAAGATGATTAAGATCAGTTATGTTTGTAGTTCATGTGAGCTTGCTTCGATGGTAAAGTATCTATGGATAGTTTTGAAGATTTGTGGGTGTTTACATCATTTGTTGATGTTCATTGTTTGTTGTTTTACGACCATAGTCGAAATATACAGTTTCGGTTGGTATTGGTTTCATAACAACTATCGCGGATCAATGTCAATGATTTCTTGGTTGTCTAGGCCTATATTTCGGTCACTGTAAACTAAAAGGTCTTTTTATCCAATCGCGGTACATTAATACGGACAATATCTAGCATTATGATTATGAATGTAATGCTTCAGAACAGCTGTAATGGCTTTGCTGGTTACACAATAGAGCGGGAAGAGAGGGGATGTTGTTTGACACTATGTTTGGATAGCAAATTAAAAGAGAAAGGAAGGGGAGGGATAGGGAAGAGGAAGGAAAAGAAGGGGAAGGATAAGAAGGGAAAGGAAGGGAAGGGGAAGAGAGGGAAAAGACTTCCTTGTTTGTTCAGGAAGGCAGGGGAGGGGAAAGAAAGAAAAATTCATTTTCCTTTCTAACCTTTCCTTTATGGAAAGATTTTGATGTTAACAAAATGCTACGCCCTTTACTATTACCAAGCAGCCCAAGCCCAACTTAATTACATACCAAAGGAGAGGCAAAGAAAGCTAGTAATGATGAGGTGGCACTTGGAGGGAATATTTCTGTTATGGAGTATAATGAGGCTATAACAGAATTGGGTAGTGGATAGGAGGAATGAATCGGTTATGCAATGTATGAGTTGGCAGTAATCTTACTACTATAAATAAGGAAGAACTCTAATGGTGTAATCATGCCAAAAATTAATAGAAAATGCAAGTTGTTTGGGAGTAAGCTGGATACTCGAATTTCTCAGCATTCTTTCTTCTTTCTGTTTTCTTTTTCTTGCTAATTTCAGTAAATTGCTGTAGTGTTCATACCACAAATTAAGAGACTTAGTCCCTACAAATCCCTTCCCTCTAAACCCGTCCTCCTCCCTTTTTGCTATCCAAACAAGGGGATTTTCATCCGCTCAAATCCTTTCCTTTCTTTTCTCTCCATTTCCTTCAATCCAAACAAGGTCTGAGTGATTTTCAACCAGGTGTTTCAATCCCTAGTTTAATGAATTAATTTGTTGGAGAAAGTTTATGATATGTTAATAAAAATTAGGTTGGCCGACAAATTTCCAACTGTGACTTTCGGCATCCATTGTTTCAACTTATGATCTCTTAGTACAATTTTATCAATTTTTGCGGCACTTTGTGGGGTTTGAATTTATGGCATCATTCTTACAATTGAATTATTCCGATTCTGTGTAAATTTGTTCAATTGAATTTCTTTAAAAAATGAAAATGAAAATGAAAATGAATTTTCAGGAAACTAGCTTCAGAGAATGGAGACAAGTCGTTCAAGAGATTGTTCGCTTTGTAAATGCTGAAAAGTCATTTTCTAATGCACGGCCTTTGCGGTATTGTGCTATGTTTGACACTCATCCGGACTCATTGCCGTATGTGGCTCGCTTCCATGCGAAGAAGATTCTTAAGTTGAAAGACGCAGTGTTAACTAGCTATCACCAGAATGAGGTGAATACTTTATTTGTGTCATTTCCGAGGATACACATCTATTCGACTTGGTTGAACTCTTACGCAGGGTTCTAACTTTAGATTAGCTCATTTGTTTATGTATGTGTTTCAGGTTAAGTTTGCAGAATTGACTTTAGACACCTA
Source organism: Amaranthus cruentus (assembly GCA_019425755.1). Classification (NCBI taxonomy): domain Eukaryota; kingdom Viridiplantae; phylum Streptophyta; class Magnoliopsida; order Caryophyllales; family Amaranthaceae; genus Amaranthus; species Amaranthus cruentus. The sequence goes on from CM033452.1 coordinate 7,207,442, forward strand.
CAGAATGCTGCAATGTTTAGAATGGGAGCCGAGTGGATCTTTTTACCAAAAACATCAAAACGAACCAATTGAAAATGGTGTTCAGCACAAGGATTTTTCCGGGACTTCTGGTTTAATCGACATCAATTTGGCTGCTGATTTGACTGATCCTGCGTTACCCCCGAATCCAAGGAAAGCCGTTCTCTATCGCCCTACAGCAATGCACTTTGTTGCAGTGAGTACTAAATATTTGTGTTCTTGCCTTTTATTTTTCAAAGTTCCTTGGAATTTATGACTGAAATGATGAGCATTGTGTGAATATCCTAAGAAATCTATAACTTTGATTCCCTTGAAAGTATTAGAACCTGGTCTTTGACGTGAAAACCTTTTGTTATGAAGGCATTAAGTTTCATCCTCTTGGATTCTGAGGAAACTACTTATCTTGTACCATTTCAATACCTGTACTCATTCATTTAGCAATGCACAGTATCATTTCAGACGTCTTTACCGTTTGAAACTTTCTGTTAGGAACCCTGTTGATGACTATGCTTCTTCGGCAGGTGATTGCAACTATGTGTGAGGAGCTCCCGATGGATAGTATTATTCTGATATATGTGTCATCCTCCTCGGGTAATTGGGTTCTTCTGTACATTCTTTGTCATGCATTTAGTGTATGTCACTTAACATTTTGTGGGCTCGACTTTCACAGGAACCTCTAGCCCTGCTAGATCTGAAGTTTCTGGCGGTTCTAGAAGATCTTCAAAGAATAATGTGTTAGTTTCGGGTACCCATGATCAAAACCCGTCTAGAAAGGGATACTTAAGTGGTTATTATGATAATTCTTTGTGTTTAAGCCCACGTGGAATTGGAGGTGGGCACCATACAGATTATTTTTTACTTCATAAAATCTTAATGCTTTGGCTGGTTCAAAATTTTAGTACTTAGATATAGCGGTAACTAATGAGTACACTATTCCTGTTTTTTCAGGTTCAAGTAATCTTTACCCTGGAGATTTACTACCGTTCACCAGAAGACCTCTCTTCTTTATTATTGATAGCGATAACAGCCATGCATTCAAGGCAGGTTTGTCAAAACCTTTTCTGATCAGATACGCTAACTTCGCTGATTATATGGTTAAACCGTTTCTGTTATAATGATCATCTAAAACGGGATGTAAGCTACGCCTATGTTTTTCTCCATCTTATCCCTTTTAAATAGAATAGAAGAAACAAATTTCTATTAAATGACCTTGCTATTCTGGTAATTGGGTGTAGTGGATACAAGTCTAAATTACAGATGCCTTTTAAGTCGGGAGGCGTGAAAGAAAGTTTTCGCTTTCTCCTATCCACGCTCACCCCCAACAAAAATTAACCCCGTCATTGAAGTTTGTAAATGGACATGGAGCACAAGTAGTTTAGATGTTGTATCATCACAATTCTGAACTACTTTTCACAACCCAATTTTTTTGTTTTGAAGAACTCATGTGTCGTAGACATTTGCAGATTATTCACGGTTCAGAAAGAGGGGAGCCTTCGGCACTGTTACTTTCTCCTTTAAGGCCATCATTCAAGAACCCTCCTAATGTTGATGCCATTGATAATGGAAGTCAGTTTACTCTGTTTCTGACATGTCCTTTGCTAGCTTTTTGCCAATTGGTTGGTTTGTCCGAGTCTGATAGAGAAAAAGTAAGCTTTCAACTTATACATCAAACTTATTTTAAGTGTGTTGTTTGGATTCCTAATAATAATAAGCATTTCTTCAGGACACTTACGATGAGGCTGAAAACATAATTGCAAATGCACTTGCTAAATGGGAGGTCATGTTATGCTCGTCCACAAAAATTGATCTTGTTTGGGCTCAAGTGCTTCCAGATCCTTTCCTTCGCCGTATTATTCTTAGGTATGCAATCTTGCTCCCTGATATTTGCCTTTGAGGTGGAGGAAATATAATAGAGGCATTAGACTGAATAAACTGTGCAAGTCCAAGCCATAGTTACATGTAACGTGGAACATAACCACATTTTGCGATCCAGGAATGTCACTCCCCAATCACCACGAAACATGACCCAAATCGCTCAAGGTTACATCCCGGTGTTGAGACCTTTTTTAAAAGGAATTTTGGCCTTCATTTACAAATCAAACAAAAAAGAAGGGAGGAAAAAACGAGATGAAATCTAGAAAACTAAAAAGGTTCCACTAAAAAACAATTTCTTAAGGCAAAAATCTAAATAGTTCCACTTAAAATATGTTTTTCTCACATGATGTATCTCGTACCCAATTGTTCCCAAGTCAATTTAGGTTGCGTTCCTTGTTCCAGTCTCCATTCCCCGTTCCAAACCGAATGTCGTTCTTAATAAGTGGAACGGGAATGGAAAGGGAACTCTTAAGGAGGGATAAGGGAAATGATAAGGGTTATTGTTGTTAATTGTTTGTATAATTGTGTCACGGAAACACTTTTTTACAAAAAGCGTTACCGGAGCTTTGAGCGTGGAAACAAATTGGTGGAATCAATTACCAAAAGGAAACAGAAATGGTTACCTAATTATCTTAACAAATGCAAAGTAATGGATTTGCTTATCAGTTTCCCTTGATCTAAAAAAATGCATACCAACACACCCTTAGTATTTACTTAGCTGTTTAATTGTCATCTTACAAAATGGAGCTGGTCTTTTACTTCTTTGATTACCATTCATCAGATTTATACGCACCACCACCACCACCACCAAATAAATACCGTGTAATGAAGGCAAATGAAGTGAACTATAAAGAAAACTACTACAAACCCATTTACCTCCTCTCATTTCAAGATTTTTTCTTCCTTGCCTTAAAAAAATTTGGATAAGGGCTAGTAAATGCAGATTAGTTTAACTTTCAATAGATCTCAGATTAATTTAGAAAATTATTTTTCAGTTGAGAAAGCCAGAACAAACCCAATATCTTCTTTTGCTAGTATCTTCATGACACGTCTGCATATATACTTTTCTACTAAGGGGGACTTTATAAGCTTATACTATTTATCTTTCTGCTTGATGCCATTCAGATTCATTTTCTGCCGCGCTGTGCTCACTCTCTTCCACCCCGCTGAAACAAGAGAATCGTACATACCTGAATGCATGCCACATCTTCCCGGTTTCGTATCTCCCGATTCAGAAGCTGTTGTTTCTTATGTTCGACGACTTGCTGATCACCTCAAAGTTTCTAACTCTTTCATTTACTCGTAATCGAAACAAGGCTTCTCATCCGGCCTACAAGAATTCCCGTTTTGTTCACTATCTGATGAATAGGGCTACCGAGTAAGATTTGTGCATCACAGAGTATTCTTCCCTTTACTGTAGAGTATGTTTTGGGTTTTTAGGGGTACCGGAACTTGATCCGCATCGATCATCATGCATTCTACTGATTGGTTCGTTGGGCGGGTTCTTGTGTTGGTATACCATGTGAAAATAGTGTGTAGATTTTTTTCTTAATACCCTTATTTTAAATAGACATTTTTTCTTGCAAGTGTATTTAGTTAGCAAATTGTTGTGAGACTCAGTGTTGTATTTCTCAATATTCACAATTACGCTAAATTCCTTCACACTTATGTACCAAATAAGTTATTATGTACCAAAAGTTGTTCCTGTACCAAAGTACCAAAGTAGTTGTCTTTAGACTTTGTTAATGTTGTAATGACTACATGATAAACTGAACAAATTAACCCCAATCATCCACGGATCAAAGGTTTAGTCTCAAGAACAAGTCTCACACAAACACGCAAAATAGAATCGTATATGTGTAACCCAACAACCCCAAAACTGAGCAATTAAGTACACAAACAAAACAACACCAAGATTTAAGTGATTCACCCCTAATTGGGCTACGTCTATTCACTATTGTTCTAGCCTAAATGTCTTATTGCTTCTTTCAATGGTTCTCCAATGGAGAAATATACTTGATGATGATTACAATTGAGGAAGAAGAGAATAGAGAGTAGAGAAAAAATTATGTAAAGAGAGAATGAAGTTAAAAAAGCATTACATCTAATCTATGAGTTTAGCCCTATTTATAATGCATAGGGACTAAACACTTGCATAAAATCCTAAGGCAAATCAAGAAAACCGAAAAACAGAACAACAAAATGTTCCAACCCATAAAGCCGAGTAGGCTTCCCTTTGGCCAGGGGAAAACCGACTCGACTTTCTCTTCTGTCTCCAAATGAGACTTCTTCTTTTGAAGTCTTATATCCTTATGTCAGAAATTATCGATTCGCCCCTCCTTTAAACATAACATATTAGACTATGATTAAGGACTTCAAGTCACATTCAGGCCCGGTTCTAAGCCCATTCTAGATAGTCGACCGCCTAGGGCCCCCTAATTAAGAGGGCCTCATATATTAAAACTCCAGTTTTACACAATATTACAATCGTAGCACAACCGGCATGAAATTCCCTATGCTAAGCAAGTGGTCACAGGTTTGACCCTTGTGTTATACTTTTTATCTAAATATAAAAGCATTTTTTTTACCCATTTTCAAGAATGTAATAACTTACCATTAATTTTGTTATGTTCCCAATATATCTTTATTTTTTTTTTGAAAGAAATAATATATCTTCATTTTTATTTCTCAATTTTCCCACCAATTTCATTATTATTTTTTTATCTCTTCTTTAACATAAAACTAACGAAAATCATCAATTCATTTTCCATTCTTTTATTTCATGAATGAGACCTTTATTCTACCTTCCTCTATTTTAATTTTAAGAAATTTTTATTAAATGAATATGAGCATATGAATTCATATGCTTAATCTTAACTTCATCATCCCAAGAATGTTCATGCTTAATCTTAACTTCATCATCCCAAGAATGTTCAAATTGCTCATGCCGAGTGGGTACTTCTCTTCTTCTAGAAATTATGTTTGATATTTCGTTTATTATTATATTTTTTAGATTTAATTTTTGTTCTATTTGGATTTTCTTCCCAACTAGTATAACAATAGTTTGCAATATTCGTTTAATGTACTTTTTATCTAGTTATATACTTGACTTCAAAAATTGGTCTTTTATCGTATTTTAATAGCCAAAATCATATTTTGATTTTTTATTTTTAGTTATTTGTTATTAAAATTTGATATTTTATCAATTCTTAATTATTTTTTTAAAGGGCCTTACTTTTTCAAATAATTAAAACTTGAACAGGGTCTCGAAATCCTTTGCTCCGCCCCTGGTCACATTAATCACCACATAAACAAACCTAGCCCGAGGGTTATCGCCTTTTGCTTCCTCAGTCAGTATATGACGACGAAGAGGTGATTTGGTAGGTTCTACGAACCTCAAGCAGAATAAGTAATAATGGAGTGTTGGATGTGAGTTGTGAGGTCCTTTTGCGGTAAAAATTTCCACCCACAGCTCATATAGGGTTGGATTTTTGCGAGAAAAATGTATTATATAATGTAAATATTGTTTGTAATTCTCTAAAATGAAAACATTAAGAAACTCAATTTTTTTTTTGAATAATACACCTTTTTAATACTAGATGAGGAAAAATTGACTTGTCAGCAATTTTTTTATTTTCTTTTTGTCGTTTTAGTATCAAGTCAGTTCAGTACTACAAGGGGAGCAGTGAAGTCCTCGACGATTCATCGTCTTTAGAGAATTGTTATAACTTATAATTGCTAAGGCTCTTAGTAATCTTCCTTATTATTGTGGGAAAAACAACTAAGTTATTTAGTAAGGCATGTATCTATAAAAATAGAATCACTAATAATTTTTTAGCGATATCACATTGCCACGTCCGGTAAAATAGCTTATTGAATAATTTTACTTTGTTTTGGCAATAACAGATGGTTGAGTGGTCAAATAAGCTAATGTTAGTGTTCGATAAATTAACACATTGAAGCAACTTGTTTTTTAAAATAAGTTGCTTCCAGCAGTATTTCAAAATCATCTAGTTAAACCAATTAATAGTTTTAATTTGTAAAATAATCACTCCAATCAACAACCAACTATCTGCCATTTGCCAAACTCTCTAGGTCGACCAATGTCCAATTTATGGCATTTTGAAAGATATTACTCCTAAAATTTAGTCATTATTTGTTGGGATAGTTTATTCTATATCGACAATTTATAAGCAATTGAAGACCTTCTTCCCATCGTCATATGGTTTTAGGATAATATATATCTCCCTGACTATGAAGTGTGCACCTTATGTCTCACTATTAATATGTCAATTTATAAGAAGTTCAGCCCAATTTCACATTATCGGAAGAATTTGAGTTAATCGGAGCATAACTCATTTTGAGTAAAAATTTGAAAAGTGTGGAAAGGGTGATGGGTATATTTTGGTTATCTGTCGTGTACCGATAAATGATAAGAAAGCAGGATAAGATGTGATTGTCCATTTGGACGAAGATTTAGAGATTACAAACCCAACCAACAACCTCACATACCTTCTAGTTTACTGCTCAAAACCGCCATTATTATTCGTTTCTCTTCAAGTTCAAGGTATGCATTCTATCATCAAATTCTCAGTTCAATTCTTTACTATTTCGAGTACTGATTTTAATTTATGGGTTTTTTAGGTTTTGGTTTATGCAAGTTATAAAGCAGTAAAAATGGTGGTTCTAGCAAGCAGCAGTGTTAGTATAAATTCATCTCCAATTATGGGGATGGGGGTTAACAATTCCCTTTTTCATACTCAGAAACCCCAAAAACCCTTAATTTTTATGCCAAATGCTAAACCCATTTCTCAATTTCTTTCTATTTCCTCATCGATTGACGCTGTTTCTCCTTCTTCCCCTAGAACTTCAGCTGTTGCTGTTGCTACCGATACCAATCAGCCTAGTTCTTCTTCTGATCAGGTTTGTTTTCATCATTTTGTATTTGAGCTTTAGTATGACTTCAATTGGTTTTAGTTGTCGCCTAGGAATTAGGAAGAATACGTTTTTAGTTCACGTTTTGCTGGGTTCTAGAATCATCACCTTCATACGCGGTTCAAGAAACTATGATTAGGACTCTAGGGCTATGGAAGACGGAAGACCATACCCTACCCTTATACGAGGAGATAAGGAGGTTGCGGCCAAAGATGCCCTTGGGGCCTTAATGTTGTGCGACAGCGGAAGCCAAGATCGAATAACAATAATGGAACGCAATAAAGATTCAAACAAACAATAAAGAAAAATCACACCGAGCTACGTCCACCGGCACCGAGAATAAACTTTCACAAACTGGGAGATTACAAGATGAATACAAGACACCACAACAATGGCTCTCAAATTTCTCGCTTAATTAGTTCCTCACTTTTGTTTTAATGCCTCTCACGTCACTCTAAACAATTAATAAAAGAGGATGAGTATTTATATAAAAACCTTGTGACCAAAGTAACTGGGTTAATAAACCCACTACGCACACAAACCGTGCATCACAAGTTAAAAAACTGCTCCACTAAACTCAAGAATAAACAACCCAACACATTTCAAGTAACTGCCATAAACTACCCACGAAGCACGTGGATCTGCTGCACGTAAAAGGCGGTTCTTGAAAACTGTCTACCGCCGAGTCGACTTCATTTGATTCATCTTAAACCCGATCTTAGACTCGGTTCGAGTCACAAAATCCCAACAATCTCCACCTTGACGAGAACCCGTAGTCAACCACTAGCTCATCAAACCATAGTGAAACAAAACCATTCTCAAGCCAAAACCGATGCAAGGCTCAAACATAAGCCACATATCCCGACAAGTCTCCAATCAAGACCCATCCCGATAAGTCTTCAACCAAGACCCATCACATACTCGTTTCCAAGTATAACCACTCACAATGCTCAAACTAGCATCACAAGTCACTCATAATGCTCCACCTGCATCACGAGTCCACGAGGAAAGCTCCACCTTGAGGTTGTGCACACCTCCACCTGTGAGCTCCCTCACACCGCCCCTAAGGGCCTATGCCATTGAATCCAACATAGTAAAGAATCTACTAGGACTGTCAGAACATCCTACCTTCTTTACCTCTATCTTCATGTACATGCATTCCGAATGAAATCTGACCACATCGTGCTTTTCCCGAACATCAAGTACTTGATCACTAAACACACAATCGTAGTACACAAAAGCTAACCAAGGTTGATCACAAAGAACCATCACCGAGATCAAGATACAATCAAACCCAGCGAACACAACCCAAGCTTCAACCGATGTAACTAAGCACCTCACATTATTCCCGTACATAAGAACCAAAACAGCTGATCCAAGCAAACCGTAGAGAGAACAAATCTCTACCTGCCAGTGCCCCCACCCAGGTTGAGTCACAAACCTGCAAATGACACTTCTAGCATGCGCAAAACAAGTACACATCACAACATACTTCAAACTCCGAACTATAACTCTAGACATGTAGACCGACTTAGCCTCAAAATGAAGTGATATAATTGAGCTAAGTAACACTACCAGTCTATACAACAGTTCCCACACCAGTAAAGTCATAGCAAACCTCTGCGCCCGCTCACTATACTCTACAACATGCTCATAAGTTGGAGGTCCAAGTGACTCCACAAAAACGGCTACCAACCTTGCCAATCCCACAAGGTTTAATGCATAACCTACCACACTTATAGCAACCAAAACAATAATCAGAGAGATACCTGGGGTAGCATCAATACCATCGATCCAAGGTCGAACAGAAATGGATGAGGGATTAACTTCATACTCCACCTCAAATTCGGTACCACTATCACCATAACCAGCAGCTGCAAAATACACCACAGCACACCAAAGCCCTAACAAGACTCCAAATATGAGATAACACGATACCCAACTGAGCCACACCACACACATACTGGTCACCTCTAATCCCGTGTGTAAACCCCGATCGAACCAACTAATCCAATATCTACTCAACAACCAATTACTAGAGAGCATGCATAAGACTCTCCCTAACAAGGTCTGATTCGCTATTCCTGTAACACCGCTCTGCAATGGTGTTGTCCCATAGGTATGATGCCACAAAATACCTAAAACATAGAACATAGCAAATCCACAAAACGAACTATCCAAATGTAGCCAACTAACCATCTTACCATACAAGTGATCATGAGCTTCAATGCTAAGTTCACACCCGTGTTTAAACCCAAACACCCAATGCTTGTTTTCCTCAAGGTAGGCATCCTTGACATATGTAAGACGATTCCCAATGGACAATTCCAACCCTCTACTCTCACCTATATGACCATGCCTATCATAAACCATCATCTCCTGATGACTAGTAAAAGCACTAACAGCAGAACTAAGCAGCGTAACGCCCTGAAAGACATACAGGGACTTCACCTTGACACCCTTAAGTATCAAATTTGAACCCTTAAAGACACTCACTTCCCCATTGCTAAACTCACCCTTGAACCCCAAATCATCTAAGGTCCCAAGCGATATCAAGTTCTTTCTCAATGCAGGAACATGCCTAACCTTAGTCAAAGTAACCCTTCTCCCATCTCTAGTCCGTAGTCTAATGGAACCAATATCTACTACTTCACATGGAGAACCGTTAGCAATCGTAACCGAACCCCCAAAACAAGACTCATAAGTATCAAACCAATCTCGACGATGACTCATATGGAACGAACTACCAGAATCAAGAACCCAACTATCAAACAAATCATTAGACTCCACACAACTAATCAATGCTAAGTCTTCCTCCGAATCATAGCTCTTATTCTGTTTACTTTCGACTACTGTGGCCTGAGATTTATTCTTCAATTCCGGACATTTAGACCTAAAATGTCCTGGTTCCCTACAATGATAACAAATTATGTTCCTAGTGTTGCTAGACCCATCTGTACTAGCACCGTTACTGTTGTTAGACCCATTTTTCTTTCTAGAATTTTTACCCGACCTAACAACTAACCCACTGCTATAATCATTATTATCACCCGTCGCTTTTTGACGCAACTCCCTAGTATAAAGTGCTGCCTTCACTTCCTCTAGGGTCAACGAGTCTTTGCCAACCACAAAAGACTCCACAAAGTTTCCATAACTATTCGGTAGAGAAACAAGCAATATTAAAGCTGCATCCTCATCATCTATCTTAACATCTAAATTACGCAAATCTAATAAAATAGAATTAAGATTTTCTAGATGATTTCTTAATGGCGTACCTGATTGCATCCTGAGGCTAAATAACCGCTGTTTCAGTAACAATTTGTTGGTTAAAGATTTCGTCATGTACAACGACTCCAATTTTAACCATAATTCTGCAGCCGTCTCCTGATCAGCAACCTCCGTGATGATATGATCATCAAGACTTAGTAAGATGGTAGAATGAGCCTTCTCTTCCATCACTACTAATTGTTCATCAGTCCATCCGTCTCCAGATCCCGATGTCGACGCCGCACTCTTCGGGATCAACGGACGCCAAATTTGCAACTGCTTTAATAACGCCTTCATCTTAATCTGCCATAGCCCAAAGCTATTCATCCCATTAAATTTCTCAATCCTTATTGTAGAATCTCCTACCATTGTTTCCCAAAAAAACTCTTCCTAGGATTAAACCTGAGCTCTTGATGCCAATTGTTGTGCGACAGCGGAAGCCAAGATCGAATAACAATAATGGAACGCAATAAAGATTCAAACAAACAATAAAGAAAAATCACACCGAGAAATTTAACGTGGTTCACTATCAATGTGATAGCTATGTCCACCGGCACCGAGAATAAACTTTCACTATAAACTGGGAGATTACAAGATGAATACAAGACACCACAACAATGGCTCTCAAATTTCTCACTTAATTAGTTCCTCACTTTTGTTTTAATGCCTCTCACGTCACTCTAAACAATTAATAAAAGAGGATGAGTATTTATATAAAAACCTTGTGACCAAACTAACTGGGTTAATAAACCCACTACCCACACAAACCGTGCATCACAAGTTAAAAAACTGCTCCACTAAACTCAAGAATAAACAACCCAGCACATTTCAAGTAACTGCCATAAACTACCCACGAAGCACGTGGATCTGCTGCACGTAAAAGGCGGTTCTTGAAAACTGTCTACCGCCGAGTCGACTTCATTTGATTCATCTTAAACCCGATCTTAGACTCGGTTCGAGTCACAAAATCCCAACACTTAATTTGACAAAGACCTTTCAAAGAATGCTGGGCAGTGGGCACTAAAATATATTTCTGAACAGTGAACAGTTTTGTTATGCAAATACTTGTTACTAGAATTGCATTGAGCAAATAACTGTTTGAATTGCAAAATTCAGTTTTTAATGGTAAGAATCAAACTTAATAGTTAACACCATTCGTCATCCCGATGTTATTAAGTGCCTGTTACCTAGCCTTTCACCAAATCATGTTTGGAGAGATTGGGACCGGGTGCACGCTATCTTACCCTATTAAAGTGAAGTTGTTTCCAATTTACCTTTGACAGTACACATCATCATAAACTTTTCATAAATAAAAAATGCACACGATTTGACGATTCAATTTACTTCCATACATTATAATCTGAAATCAAAACACTATAAAATTTTGATTCCATCGAGACTATGAATCGCTCTTAAGTTCAATTTTAATAAGTTGAAGAACCATCTTTAGTTGTAGCCTTGTAGGGTGTCGTTTGGGAAGTGTTAGGACTGGTATGTAGCATGGAGGTATGGCTTGGCTCCATGTGTTTATGAGTCCTGAGGGCATATATAACTTTGGTACAATGTTGTGAAGTAGTAGTAATGAAAGAAGTTGTTTAGTTGACTGAAACGCAAGAAGAGAAATATTTTTGATGGAGCGACTCCTTTTGGCCGCGCTCTCCTTTATGGGCATGAGTTGGCGTCGTCCTTCCCTCCCCAGACCCCGTCCATAGTTTTCAATGAGCGGGATACACTACACTGGGTAGGATGATGATGACTTGGTATCAGCCTCTTGGACATTTATAGCTGGGACTTGGTCTAGTTCTTTTTTATCATCAACAAAACTAGTATATGGACTCTCCTGGCAGTTTTATTCCTAGGATATATGAACTTTTATAAAGTTTCCCTAAAGTATAGAAAAAGTTATTGTGAAGTGTACTTAGTGTTTAAAGATTTTGATATGGATGACTGTCGTCCGTTGAAGTTTGTTGAATCGAGGTTTGAAAGTCTGAACGGATATATAAGCTCTTAAGTTTTTGACTCTGCATCATGGGTACTTCATTTGATGCCCGTTCATGGAATCTTCCGAGTACAAGGATGATATGGGATGCTTCCCTTAATAATATGCCATACATGCTTAATCCTAGTTTTAAATTTTGTGTTTTTTGTTCCTGTTGCCGTCCCTGTAGTCGAACCTGACTTATTACAACCGAGGTGTTTGATTAAAAGGATGTTTCATTGATAATCGGGTATTTGTTATCATTTATTGTCTTCCATAGTTCCGTTGTTCAGGATGATCATTTAAAGCATTCATTATGCTTGATAATAATAGTCACATTTTACTGCTTGTTTGCCTCATATCCCACTTGTTGCCAAGTCGATGTATGCCCAACAAATTTTGAACTACTTGCTGAAAATGTTTTTATAGGTTTCTGTTTTTTTATTCGTTTTCATTTTACTCTATATTTTATTGATCTTTTTATGTATAATGTTGGGTTAAGATATTGGGTGTTTTGTAACTTTAAAATTTCTATTATCTTATTACTCTCGGTGATTTCGCTTGTCTGCTCCAATCAGAATTCTTTTAATGTGCAGGATCAGACAACCAAGAAGTATTATTTTGTGGTTGCAAATGCAAAATTCATGCTTGATGAAGAGGAACATTTTAAAGAGCTCATGAATGAGAGGCTTCGTCTTTTCGGCGAGCGTAACAAAGAGCAGGACTTTTGGCTTGTTATTGAACCTAAGTTCCTGGACAAATTCCCAAACATTACCAAGAGATTAAAGAGGCCTGCTGTAGCTTTGGTTTCAACAAACGGTCCATGGATCACGTAAGGGGTCCTTCACTCATGTTTCTCATTTCCTTTAGAATACTCGCAAGCATAATACATCTTCTTAGTGTACTATTCCGTCCCACTCAATTCGCTATATTTGCAATTTCAATGTGAGCTTTTTGTAACAAATGTAGCTAAACGAATGGGTCGGAAGAAGTATAAGTTTGTCATGTTCAAAGTTGTTAAAATCGCGATTCTACTTAAAATCGTTTAGAGAGGTAGAATCGAATCGGAGATTCTTACGATTCTACAAATAAACTTAAATATACTAAAAATATCTAGTTTCTTATCATTATTATCCAATTCAATAGTTTAAATTTATGAATTAAAGTTTCTTTGACTTTATTTTTAAGAATATAACGAAATTTTTTTAATAATTAGTTTAAATCTTCATACCGATTAAAAATAATTCATACTAAATTAGTTGAATCGGATCGTTAAATCGTAAAATTGTAGAATCGTGTTATGATTCTACCTCTAAATATTTTATTCCAACTAGAATCGTAAGATTCTACAACTTGAAGATTCTACAACTTGAAGATTCTACCTGCGATTCAAATCGCTCGCTTGTTTTTGGATCATAAAATCGTATATCATAATCGCGATTTTAACAATGGTCATGTTCACTAGTCATGTACTTGGCAACGTTTCACAACTTTGACATGCCTCCACAACATTCTATTAATCCCAATGTTGTTAAGATGCTCCAAACTTCACCCCAATAAAAGATTGTTTTGGATCGACTCTTGATAGCAAACATTGTCTACAACTTCGCACCGATAATAAGAAGTTCACATAATTTAGCGAGTCATTTTACTACAACCCATTATAGTCTGAAGACTGAAGCCAAAGAACTATAAATCGTTTGTCTCATCGAGAATGAACAACACAATCCTGCAATCCCCCATTGCCACTATTTTTAGAACCATTTATAATCGTCTACTAAACATACACCTAGAATTGTAAAGCAATATTGGTTAATTTGGTAGTATGTCTGTTTTTTTGATACGGATACAAGGCTAAAGATTCTCTACAAGCAAGAGGAGAGAGGGCATTAATCCTTCATGTATGTACTGAGAATTACTCTTTCACTGGGTGAACGAAAAAACACTCGACCACTAGGCGTTTTTTGATAGTAGTTGTTGATATGAACCTATTTTCAATATGCATCTTGAAAGGTTTGCTTCCTTACTCTACTATCTATAAGAAATTCAACCTTACATGACACTTGCACAATTTTGTCTTGATAGGTTCATGAAACTGAGATTGGATCGTGTTCTAGCAGAAAGCTATGAAGCCGACAGCTTAGAAGAAGCATTGGCCTCAAACCCAACTAAATTAGAGTTTGAAAAGCCAGAAAACTGGGTCGCCCCATACAAAAAATATGAATACGGTTGGTGGGAACCCTTTTTGCCGCCAGGATCCCAAAAGTCCGAGGCTTGAAGAGCAGTCGCTAAGTAGTGTTTACAAGTTTTTGTGTTAGATGAATCCAATATTAGTGCATAGTCGCTTCTCGCATATATAGTTGAGGTCAGTCTCGTTCAGGTATCAGACGAAGCCCTTTATCGATAGCACAGAAGACCGACTCGTTTTGAAGATGGTGCAATGCAATAAAGCATGCAGCAAGGACAAGAGTTGAAGTAGAAAAGAAAATAATGCATAATTTTTGTGTGTTGTTTTGCTGTGCGGCTAGTTGTTTGTATGTCCGTATGTGTTTAGTTTATAAGTTGTATTTGTAGGGTTGGTGTATTTACTCTTTAGGTAATGTACTCATGTTTGACTACTTTTCTTAACTTCCTTATATGAACATGTATCCCTATGTATACTTTTTGGTCGGACACCTTGAACATGTCTGAAACACTTCTTGATTTTGTCGCTCAGAAAATAAGCAAAATATTTAAATTTTAAAAATGTATTAGAAAAAAGAGGAGATGTGTGGATGAGAATTAATAATTGGTGAAAATTATTTCACAAATTATTGTGAGAGACGGTCTATCTGAAAGACGTGTTAGATTTATTAAAATAATTCAATTAATACAAATTAAAAAGAAAATAAGAATATAGATTTCTTGTTTTAAGAGTCAGTCTCTCACAAAAATAGTTAAAATTATTTTTGTGAAAATAAATATAATATACTAAATAACCCGAAAAAAAAGGAATTTTAGCTAACTCAAAAGACAGGAGTATCCAGTATTTGGCATCCATCATTTAGAGAATTGTTTAAGAGATTATATAATTGAAATTGTCATATATTTTATCAGTTTTTGATCTAAAACGATTAGTTAACTTTGAAATCTAGAGAAATAATTATAGAATTTCTCATCTTGAAAATGGGAAAATACTCCTTAAAAATAGCCGTGGAAGGTGTAAAAGGTAGAAACATAATAAAACTGTGTAATTAGAGAACGAATTAAATATTAACCGCAGTTTTTTCTGCAATGACACCAAAAACTTAACATGACATTTATTTCAATTGCAAGCGTATAATGTACATGTAATTAATAGGTCAATTTTAGAGTATATGAGATCTTGTTCTAACGCCACTACTAAAATTAAGTACGAGAAAATCTTGGTTTAAACAATAATAAAAGCAATCTAGGATATCTGAAATCATCTAATTCGATTATGATTGAGTTACTTTCCGACTTATATAAAAATGAATCTTTATAATATCAATATTAAATTTTTATGATATATCTAATTGTATACAAATATAATAATTCAACCAACATACGCATTTTACTGCGTAAAAAACGTTTTAATGCAAGTAAAAAGCGGAGGAAAAATAGGAATGCTTCTGGATTTAATATTAGTTTAAATTTTTTTTTGAAGATAATATTAAATTAAATTTTTTTTTGAAGATAATATTAATTTAAATTTAATACTAGTAATTAGCATTAAATGACGTGCAAAAAGTGTTAAGATAATTCCTGTTCAATCCGACTCAAACACACATCACAAATCTCAGCCGTTCACTTCTTCATAGAAAACACAACTATACCTATTTCATACCGTTGATCAGCTAACTGCTAAAGCACACGGATCACTATACAAGCCGTCCGATTAAACACAATTAGTCGGCTCCATCTCCTATATAACCCACTTTACCTCCAACAATAATAAAGTTTACTGCTAGTTGTCTTCACCAAGAAAGAGAGAGAGACATAAGGAGGAGAAAAACGTTTCAAATTCAAGCAAAGAAATTTAGCGCAGGTAAAGATTTTCTACCAATCTTCTTTAATTTCTTTATTTTTCCTTTGCTATTTTCGATTCGTAACTTGATTCCTTTGATTTGATTTTAAATTCTTGTACTCGTCATTCGATTGTAATTTAGGGTTTTCTTGTTTGCTAATTAGTTTTTTGGAGTTTGAATGGTTTCAAACTTGTATTTGCCTTGGAAGTTTATTTAGGGTTAATGATTCTTTTTTTTTTTTCTTTTTGAAGTTGTAACTATTGATATTCCAATTTCATTGGGTTTGTCCATTCATTTCGTCGCTTTTAGATTGTTTAGGGCTTTAATAATCTTTTGATTTATGAAATAATTTCTTCAGAGATTATGTTTATTCTTCGAATTTGAATTTGTTTTATTCACATACGTTTAAATGTACTATATATTACAATTTTTTGACTATAGTTTTTTAATGTTTAGTACTTGTTTTGTTATATACTTCCTCCGTTCCACTGTAGTTGATTTTTACCCAATTTAATGTTTTATATATTAAACTATATATATCTAAAAATTTATAAAAATATGCAATTAGATGATTGACTATAATTTTTCTTGCCCATTAGCCAAAATAAGCTTGAATGATAAATAATGTCAAAACTGTGATGTATTGAATATTTCAGGATGAAGGAAGTATTTGAGTTGGATGTTTTTTTTATTGATTGAACGCCTACAAAATCGTTAATTCGTTTGTGTGTTCAAAATTTCTTCATTAATTTCTTGATTTTCGATTCTATCTTTTTTTTTCATGATTAAATGTTTTCAATAATATACTTGATGAAACTAATTATTGAATGGTGTACCTGTAGATGGCCCGTACTAAGCAAACCGCTCGTAAGAGTACTGGAGGAAAGGCTCCCAGGAAACAACTTGCAACCAAGGTTTTTTCCTCTTCTCAGCTTGTGTGCTTTAAATTTTCTAATGTCAGTTCCATTTTGATTCCTAAACTTGTATAGTTTACATCTAACAGGCTGCTCGTAAGTCTGCCCCAACTACTGGAGGAGTGAAGAAGCCTCACCGCTACCGTCCTGGAACTGTGGCACTTCGTGAAATCAGGAAGTACCAGAAAAGTACCGAGCTGTTGATCAGGAAACTGCCATTCCAGAGGTTGGTTCGTGAGATTGCCCAAGATTTCAAGACTGATCTTCGTTTCCAGAGTCATGCTGTGTTGGCTCTTCAAGAGGCTGCCGAGGCTTACCTTGTGGGTCTATTTGAGGATACTAACCTCTGCGCCATCCATGCCAAGCGTGTGACCATCATGCCCAAGGACATTCAACTTGCCCGTAGAATCAGGGGTGAACGTGCATAAGCTTCCCTTTTGAAGCTTCTTTTGCAAGTTCATTGTTGCTGTTCTACTTATTACTATAGTTATAGTTTCATGTTCTTGTTTAGGTTTAATGCAGGACCAAGAATAGGTGTTGGTTTTTGTTGGGTATGATGAAGATTGTGGGATGATGTGTAGTTGATGGTGATGGTGGTGTTACAGAGAAGAAGTTGAACTCTATATATTTGGTGTTTTGGTATTTTGTTATTATGTTGCTGATTTCATGCTTTAAGGGATGTCATACTGCTTTTGTGTGGAACATTCATTTAATGTTAGTGTTTAAAAACGATGATTGTATTTGAAAATTTGAAATTATGACATTAAATTTTTTTAAATTGAAAATATTTCAAAATTTTCATTCATTAAATGGTCATTTTGTTCATCGCTCAGTTGTAAGATCTAAAGGAACAGTCGAATTATCTCAAGTAGGGTCGGACAATTAGACTATTGGGTTAAAAAATTGGATTGAGATTCATATTTGTTGATTTTAATGGATTTTGTATTATTTTATAATTTAATTGGTTTTAGTTCTAAAATGGGTTATATTTGATTTAGAAGCATAAGTATGACTATAAACATAAATCTGCGCAATGATTATAATTGAATCATTACTCATTAGGTTCTGAAAAAAGCAACTTGATTTGTAAATTATGAATCAGTATAAGATTTTAAGATTTTATTTGAGCTAAATACATTTAACTAGCATAAAAATGTTTTAATATCAAAGTTGGTTTCATAAACCAATGATTAATTTTATTATTTTGAATTTTTCAACTCAACTTGTGAAAAATATGTTCACATATTTTCTACTTGTGACGTTTAGATTATTTCTAAAAAAGGTTAATTTGAAAAAATAAAAAAGGTTAATTTGAAAAATTAGTCATTAAGTGCTTACAGGTAACTCCAATCGCTCTCTAATGAAATTCTACGAGGAATGTTCATGAATATAAAAGCGGAGATCATAATTATTAAAAAAATATAAAAAGAAAATTAGTGAAAAAATATGGGATGCACAACCAATAAAAATAATTCTTGAAAAACATGTGGGAGTTATAAGAAATATTAAAAATGTTAAAATAAAGTCGGTGGGAGATATGTGGCAACTATATTGTTATTTTTATCCAAAATTTATAATATAAAAAAGGAAAAATTGATATTAATAATCCAACCTTTTACTCATCCCATGTAAATAGTCCCACCTTTAGATTATTTTTTAATAATCCGACATTTGCGCTTAGTTTGCTACTAGCATAACTTTTTATTTTATAATAATTCAACTGTTGCCTCTTGTTTGCTATCAACATACCCTAATAGTATGCTGATAGCAAACTAAGTGCAAGGTGGGATTGTTAAAAAATAATCAAAGGTGAGATTATTCACGGCACATGAGTAAAAGATTGGATTATTAATATCAATTTTTCCTATAAAATTTTTTTTTTTATACTGACTACAATTAAAATACCGAGAATTTATTTAAGGGAGAGAGAGTATAAAAATAAGTGGTAACGTTGTTTATGAATGGCTACCGCACGCAACCAGCATCATTGATTCATAGTACCGATTTCCAACAACCAAACTAACAAAAGAAAAGTGCATTATTAAACTTCGTCGACATTTTCATTTTATCGCCACCTTTTATATATTGAAATTTCAAAATTGCCTCTGATTACTTTTCAAACCTTCAATCTCTAACATTTCTTTAAAAACTTTCTCTGAACCCTTATTGAACTAAAACAAGCTAAAACTAAAAATTGAATTACAATGGCCAACGAAAATGAGCTTCAATATGATTGTGTTAAAATTTGAGTCATATTCACTCTAATGGCTATAACTTTAAATAGAAAAATCACATAATTGTAATATTTGCGGCATTATAACCTAGACTTCAAGATCTTTCCAATGATATATTATATGCCCAATTCCGATAACGGAGCGAGAAATGACGATCGTTTGAAGTTTATTTGTGCTGAAATTAGATACATGTTCGTTCTTTTGGTCATAACTTTTTATAGAAAAATCATATTAGTGCAAGGTTTGAACCATTAGAAACTAGATTTTAAGAGCTTTCCAACGACATATTATATGCCCAATTCTTAATCGAGCAAGAAATGACGACCGTTTAAAGTTTGTAGTAATTTCTAACGACCAGGCCATCGCACAAAATGTGCGATCAGACCATGGTGGAATCGCACAAAATGTGTGATCGGACCATGGTGGAATCGCACATTTTGTGCGATTCAACCATGGCCTGGTCGTTAGAAATTACTGCAAACTTTAAACGGTCGTCATTTCTCGCTCGATTGTCAGAATTGGGCATATAATATGTCGTTGGAAAACTCTTGAAATCTAGTTTCCAATGCCGCAAACCT
Organism: Amaranthus cruentus; assembly: GCA_019425755.1. Lineage (NCBI taxonomy): Eukaryota > Viridiplantae > Streptophyta > Magnoliopsida > Caryophyllales > Amaranthaceae > Amaranthus > Amaranthus cruentus. The sequence goes on from CM033452.1 coordinate 7,227,269, forward strand.
TGCACTTATACAATTTTTCTATAAAAAGTTATGACCAAAAGAATGAACATGTATCAAATTTCAGCACAAATAAACTTCAAACGATCGTCATTTCTCGCTCGGTTATCGGAATTGGGCATATAATATATCATTGGAAATATCTTGAAGTCTAGGTTCTAATGCTACAAATATTGTAGTAATGTGATTTTCGTATCAAAAGTTTCGACCAAAGGAGTGATTATGTATCAAATTTCAATACAAAACGTGTGATCATGTTTATTTTTCGATTTTAAAAATTATTTTCTTTACTAAAATTTATATTTTATTTTAATTTAATTATTATTAAGAAATTTAGTTTAGAAATAATAATGGTTGATTTTATAATTATAATGGATTTAAGGGCATTTTATTAAAAAGGGGTGGTGATAAAATAAAAAGGGTGGCGATGTTTAAGAATTGGGAAGAAAAATTGTTATAAGTTTTATATGGATAAAACTTGAAGAGAATTCAAGCACCACTACGAGATTACAAGTCTTTGCAACCTAATACAAATTTCTAGAAATTGAAATTACAACGAATTTAATTAACTTATAATAAATAATAACCTTAACCCGAAGATACTTTAAGACAATACTGTCTACGGAAACTTGATACCAAACCGAGACACTATCTAGTTTTCTTAAAAGCGTTATTCCGCATACTTGGTGCTTAGGCTTAAACCTGGAATACACTTTTGAGATACAACGGTTTGCAATTAATTACAAGCACTATAAAATTAATCTTTGTGAAGTATTAGAGATTATATTGAGCAATCTTAGAAATAGAATGAAAAGAAGTGATCAATTTCCTCCACACTTAATAACTTGTAGAGAATTAAGTTGAGAAGATTAAGAGGAATAATATTGCAAGTACTTAATGAAATTAAGAAAATTGCACTTGTGAATAATTGTATATCTTACGTAAGAGATATTGTAACTATATTTATAATGATAGAATTAACTATCCATTATTTCATGATTTCCTTACTTTTCTATTTTTTAGCAAATAAAATAGGAAATTTTATTTATTAGAATTTAAATTAAAAGTAACGGTAACTTTTAATTAATAAATCCTAAAAATCAGCCATGTAAAAATACAAGGCCCAAGAAAATAGGATCTTAGTTTGGAAATTGTCAAACGTTCATGAAATGGGCCCGAACTTGTATTTTTCAATCTCCTATTCTCTTATTTCCTTTTGGACAATAATATTATAACCTTTTGTCCCACCATTTTCATAGTACTTTCGGTCTTATTATTTTCATAGTACTTGCCATTAATTTTCATGAAATTTTATACTTTAGTATAATTAAAACTTATAATTATACTTAAACTTTTATACCTTTTATACTCTAAATTATCCAACAAAAATGCTACTTGAATTGCATTTCATACATATTTCTATCACTCCTTCACTAAATTTCATACTATGATTCTTAATATATTCCTCAATAGTCAGACTTTATTGCTTTATTAAATACATATTTCTCCAATCTTTGAACTTCTTATTTGTCATCCAAATCTTTAACATTTTCAGTTATGAAATGATTACTTTCTTCAATTTGCGCAAAAGCTTCCATCTTCAGGGTGCACTTTTTACTGCAGTTGATCTTCACAACTTTCTCCAATCTACCCTTTATTCAACGCAACATGTCTCGGACTACAATGCAAAGATCACTGCATTCTCAAAAGCAGGCAATATGGGGGGTGCCCGCCAACTGTTTGATCAAATGCGTACAAGAGATGTTGTCACTTGGAACGCTCTCCTTACTGGCTACTGGAAAAATGGGCTTTTTCATGAATCTAAGAAACTTTTTGAGTCAATGCCCGAAAAAAATGTGGTGTCTTGGAATTCTATGATTGCTGGTTGCATTGAGAATGACAGGATTGATGAGGGATTTTGGTATTTTCGCATGATGCCAAGGAGAAATGTAGCTTCATGGAATGCAATGATATCAGGTTTTGTAAAGTTTGGTATGATAGAGAAGGCAATTGATCTATTTAAAAAGATGCCATACATGAATGTCATCTCTTGCACGACTATGATTAATGGGTACCTTCGAAAAGGGATGGTTCAGGAAGCAAAAGCTTTGTTTGATCAAATTTCTCAGAAAAATAGTGTAACTTGGACAGTGATGATTAGTGGGTATGTGGAAAATGCGTTATTTGCCGAAGCTAGGGACTTGTTTGAGCAGATGCCATATAAAACAATAGTCGCAACTACAGCTATGCTTACTGGTTACTGTAAAGAGGGGAAAATGGAGGATGCCAGGAATTTGTTTGATCAGATTTGGCCGAAAGATCATGCTGCTTGTAATGCTCTTATAACCGGTATGCACTCTGATTTTTATTCAACTGCAAAGTTGGTGTTTTGTCTGTCAATTTTATCATATTTGGATTTGAATTGTTCTGTTATGCGGACAGCGGAATCAATTACCCAAGACAAACAATAAATAACACACCAAAAATTAACATTGTTCACTATCAACGTGATAGCTACGTACACATGCATCTAGAACTTTTATTTCACTATTGATGGATATTACAAAACAAGATGAATATAAGAAACTCTCTTAGAATGGCAGCTCACATTTATCTCCTGTGTTTCTATGCGTTCCCCAAACCCTAATTAATGAGGGATTTATATAGTAACTTAGTGTCTCATTTACAAAAGATTGGGTTTAAAAGAAAACTGAATAAGAAAACCTAACCGCCGAAATTTTGAAGTGGAAAACGTGCCGTCGTGGGTGCCTAATCTCGGCCGAGATTAATGTAATATCAACTAAGATTATCAATCTTGACCGAAGTCGCTTTGAGTTTCGTCCGAGACTCAATCTCGCCTAAAGTTACTGTTTTCCACGAACTCTAATCTCAACTGAGATTAACTAAGTCTCGCCCGAGACTCAATGTCGCTCACAGTTATTTCTCATATATAATCTTGACCGAGATTATAGTGTGTGACTGACATAAACTTTTTCAACTACTCATGTTTTTTCCCATGATCCTGACTTAGTTCAAGTCACCAAACATCAACATTGTCCTGGATTATCAGTCTTTTACAGTTAGTGGGAAACCTTTACAATGTAATGCAATGGCACAATGCTGGTAATTGAAAATGTTTTTGCAGGCATCATTGTATTTATGAGTGATTTCCTTTCCAGATTAGTTACTGGGAGCAGGAACTGATAATTGGCTCTACAGGTTATTCTCAAAGTGGAAATGGAGTAGACGCTCTTGACATTTTTTCAGAGATGCTTAGACTTGGTGTTCGACCCGATAAGACAACTTTTGTTGCGCTTCTGACAGCTTGTTCCACTCTGTCTTCCTTGAAAGAAGGCCGGCAAACTCATTCACTTATTGTGAAGTTTGGATTTGAATCAAACTTATCAATATGCAATGCTTTATTGTCTATGTATAGCAAGTGTGGAAGTATTACGGACTCAGAGTTGGCATTTGCAGAAATTCAAAACCCGGATGTTGTTTCATGGAATACACTCTTTAGTGGCTTAGCACAACATGGTCTATGTGAGAAAGTGAGTGTACTATTCAATGATATGTGTGCGAGTGGTATCGCTCCTGATGCAATAACATTTCTTTGTATGTTGTCATCTTTTGGTCACACTGGTAGGGTTAACGAAAGTATGGCTTTGTTTGATGCAATGACGAAAGACTACGGAATTCACCCTTGTTATCAGCATTATGCCTGTTTAGTTGATATATTATGTAGAAGCGGCCGATTGGAGAAAGCATACGAAATAATTCAAGAAATGCCATTTGAAGGAGGTTGTGATATCTGGGGAGCTCTTCTTGCAGCTTGTCTTGTTAACTTAAATGTAGAATTTGGAGAATTAGCAGCCAAAAAATTATTGGATTTGGATCCCAACTTTTCTGGGGCTTATATAATGTTATCAAACATATATGCTGGACTTGGTATGTGGAAGGAAGTTACCAAGGTAAGGTGCTTAATGAAGGAGAAGGGTGTTAAGAAGCAGAGTGCATATAGCTGGATAGAAATTGGTGATCAAGTGCATGTTTTTGAGGGTTGGGCTGTGTCTCATCCAGAGATTGATGAAATATATTCACAGCTAAAGAAAATTAGGTTGCATATGGTGACTGATGAAGATGCTTTGAATATGGTTCTAGAAATAAACTGTTTTGGCTAGTTACATCTTGATTGGGATTTGAAAAAACAAAAGTCCATTTAAAGGCATGCTCAATTCTAGATTTAAATGCTTATTGAATGGTTGACTATGTCTTGTTCTTGGATCATCATCACCATCATCAACATCATCATCATCATTATCATACACAGTGTATCCCGCCCATAGAAAACTATGATCAGGGTCTGGGGAGGGAAGAAACGCAGCAACTCATCCCAAAAAGAAGAGCGCGGCCAAAGAGTCCTCGACTCGAGAAAAATCAAGAGAAGTTCCTGCAACGAATAGATTGTGTTAGCATTTCTTGTTCTTGGATAATAATATGAAATAGATTGTTAGCATTTCTGGATGCTCTATGCATATGAGGATAAGGGATTTTGAGAGCTTTGCTATCAGCTGCTGAGATATCTATTGCTGCAACTACGAGACAAGTTCTGGTTAGTGTGTGACTAAAAGAGAAATGTTGTATACAAAGTGGTTGATCGCCTTGATTCAACTGATTCGCTATAGCTGGGACCCATGACCTGTGATCATCTCAAAATTGAATAGCATGGTCTCACTAAAAGGCTCTCATCTGGATTCTTCGGTCCAGAGTTGTGGAGAATTTAATGGCTAAGCCTAGCGGATTATGAAGGGTCTTCTCCCTAAAGGGTTCTCGTCTGGATTCTTCGGTCTTTCAAACCCCATGTTGGGTTTGACGTTTCTAACTAGATCAAAATGCTTGATCTTGATGGAAAACGGTCAAGATGACGATATTCAGCTCAGTGACTAGCAAATTACTCTAATTATCACAACTGCTTTGGCTCCATGTCGGCTTTTAACCACTGTGGTCTCTGCGTCTGCGGCCTGCGGGCTATGAACTTGATCAGGTTAGCACTGTTTCAGATTTCTATTTAATGGTTCATCCCAGCCTAATCTTTGTGTCTTGAACATTAATAATTCATGTTATATTCTTTCCAAGTTCCATGAATATTTATTTCCAACATTTAGCAGTTTGTTGTTGCCCATGAATATAACCATATACTTTTATGTACTTGTGATAAATAAACACTTGTGAACCTGATATTCTGAGATTTATGGGAATGCAAATACAAATACAAATACAAATACAACTTAAATGGGTCAAACAGCTCATGACATCACAATTAACAACCACCAAACATATTTATTTTTCAAATTGGCAGTAGTGTATGACGCTGATTTGACCATTTCAAATTGTGAAATTCTAATTGTTTGATAAAATATTCAACATTTACATTTTGCATGATTTCCTAATCTAGCTTATATAAGGGTGTTTGGCAAACAGCTGATAGCTGATTATAGTGACTGATTTGACCAGCTGATTTTATTAATTGGTTTGACCAGCTGATTTTGAACCCGCTGCTATAAGCAACTTGTTCAAAAACAGCTTATTCGTATCAATAAGCTGTTTCAACCAGCTAATTCACCAAACACTATCTTTAGCTGGTTTGACCACCCAACCCTCAATTTATATCCAAATAAGCTAAATTGCTCAATAAGCTAATTTGCCAAACACCCCCTATGTCAATTCCATACAATCTGATTCATGTATTCTGGTACTCTTAATGACAGAGATTTAAAAATGTCATGGTTACCTCTTTGAATCTTTGTCTATTCATGATATAATTTAGCTTATATCAATTCTAATTGTTGCTAGACCCTTAGCATGTGCACTGATTAATCCTTAATGAGCAAGGATAATAGTACATTGCTACAGCTGGAAGATGTCTTTTAAAGGGGAGGACCATGAGTATACGTGGAAGAGCAAGCGTTGAAGGCTGTGGACACCAGAGCATGACTGCTCGGACGAGCTGGTATAGTGCTCGAACGAGCATGTCGGTCCATCAACTCTTTTTTGTCTACTGTTGCATTGTTGTCCGAATATATTCTATTTCTACCTTTGGCTATTTAGGTAGAGCCTTCCATATCCTGTTCCTTACCATACTTATAATTCTCTACTCATGTTTAGCTTTCTCACAAACACTCATGTACCTCCATGGATGTGATTCCTTCAACTTGTATTGAGCTTTTAGCTCTTGTTTCCTTTAAACACATAATGAATACACTAGCCTAGGATGATGGATGTAAGCTTCATTAATGATAAACCACCTTAAATCATAGTAAAATGTTTGCATTAGTTTTTTTATGCTTTAAATCACCTTAATACTTGCGAATGACCTTGTTTCATTAGTGCACTTTCAAGCCATGATCTTCAACTGTACCTGGCACCTTTAGGCTTCGATTCCGCTCTCGTTAGGCCCTCCAATAGCACATGTACATATTATAATTAAATTTCATTATTATTAAATAGATAGATATAATACTTTCAGAAGACATAACACACATATTCTTTCTTTTTCGGAGAAAGCGAACATTATTGTTTAGTTTTTAAATCTATATGTTCTTAAGTATTACTCCTCTGTTCCATGGAAATTGGTACGTTTAAGACGAAGAATAGTGTTTAAATATTAACATGGGCATATTTAAAAAAACAAAACTTCGTATTAGGTTTGGTAATTATTTGAATGGCTTGAAGTGAAAAATATTTTCTTCTTTGTTAAGCAATTTTCAATATTGAAAGTCCTCCCAAGTTTGTTCTCTTCCCTTTAACTTATTCACTAAATATAGAAGATTCTAATTACCATTGATTTTTCCTAATTTTAAGATTGTGACCTTGTTAAATATATATCCTGTTTTCTCTATCCTTCTCTTTTGACTAATCTGATTCTCCTCCAAGGAGGACTTGAAACCCCAAAATAAATCTTTTATATAAAAAAACCAAAAAAATTGAAATTTTAAAAGGAAAGAAAATATTATAATTAATAGAAGATTCATATTATCATTGGTGGGGTTTATTCTTTTTAATTAGGCTATATTCATTGTAATTAAAGATTATTGCGGCTGATTTTGCATTTTCATCATCATTATTGCATATTTCCCCTACATAATATTTTTTATATTTTAAACTTATTTTGTCATTGATCAAGAATTTTTTATCCTATTGTCATTGGTGCTTTATCCCAAACTTTCCAGGAAACTGAAAGTGGTCAATCTTTGCAGGTATGATATTCATTTATCTTGCAAGGAGAATATATTATCTATTACATATTTCCCTTTTAAGATTAGCTGTATTGTCATAAATTTCAGAGAAAAATATTGTCAGCAGTCAAAAAATGCAACAAATAATGGGGCATGAGGATATCATGGAGGAACTTAATGAGGTGAAAACACAATTGGGTTCAATAGAGAGGGAGAAAAACCATGCTCTTGATGAGATAAAAGAAATCAAGAGCCAGATAAACAGTTTCGAGGTAGATGATTTGAAGAAATCGCTTCGAAATGCAGAAGCAGAATTGCAGGACAAGGACATGGCCATCGAATCCCTGAAATCTGAACTCGATAATCTGAAACAGCTTGAGTTGACGTTGAAAGAGAAGGACTCGTTATGTGATGATAGCAGGAAGAAGGTGGAAGAATTAGAGGATGAAATTCGGAAAAGGAAGGATTCTGAATCAAAGTTGTCTGAATCATTTGCGCGTCAAACAAGCCAGATTGAGGAGTCCTCAATTTTGTTAGAGGAATCGAAGCTTCAAATCTCTTTACTGGAAGAGAAAATGCAAAAACTGGTGGAGGAAAGGGAAAGGAAAGATAAGGAAGCAATGGAAGAGAGGGAGAGACTTATGAATGAAGTGTTGGTGTTGAATAAAATGGCCTCTTGTGCTAGCGAGAGACGTCGATCTGGATCATTAGAAACGGAAAATTTGTTGGATGAGATCGATATTCTAAAGAATGAGCTGAAACGGGCAATGGAATCAGAAGTCACAAGCAAGAAAGCCATGGATGAACTCGCGGAAGCTTTGAAAGAAGTTGCCGCGGAATCCAACCAGGCTAAGGAGAAGCTTTTATCTACAGAGCAACATTTTGAAGCGGTGAAGGAAGAAGCAAGCATTTTGAAAAAGATGGTGAAGAGCAATGAAGAGAATTATGAAGCACTCTTGAAAGAATCGAAAATAGAGAATGATCGGCTGAAAAATACAGTTAATAGATTAAGATTAGAGGCAGAAGAAGCTCTTTTAGCCTTCAATGACAAAGAAATTCAATTTGTCAATTGCATAAAGAAAACCGAGGAGGAGAAAAGTATTGCCCATGAAAAATACACGAAAATGGATGCGTCTTTGAAAGAGGCCGAAGAGATGAGTGAAAAGGCGAAGGATGAGAATAAGAAGTTGAGAGATATACTTAAGCAAGCTTTGAATGAAGCAAATGTGGCTAAAGAGGCTGCTAATCTTGCTAAAACCGAGAATTCTTATTTAAAGGACTCTCTTATAGAGAAGGATAAAGCCCTTGTTGAACTTGCGCAGGAAACTGAGCGCCTTCGGATCAATGAAGCTGAGGCGAATGAGAGCATCAAAGAATTGAAACGGGTAATTTCGTTAGGGTCTAAAAAGGAGGTTACGAAACACGAGAAGGAAAACAAAGATCACAAAAAGGAGAAAGACAACAAAGACCATAAAAAGGAGAGGGATAGCAAAGAGTTGAAAAAGATAGCGAAAAAAGAAATTGTAGCCGAAAACACAGACAAGGAACATAAAGAAGGCCGTAGATTGAGTAACACATTTAGTTTTGATCTGAACCATCTATGGCCTTCGATCCCAGGTATGACGTGCAGGTCAAGCAAGGATTTTGATGCAGATTTCGAGGAGGATGATGTGCTGGGCGGTTCCATTTTCGACCTTGTAGATTCTCCGGTGAAGGACATTGCATCTTTCCATCAAAGAACTTCATCAGCTTGCAGCAGTGAAGACAATCTGAATTTGGATCATTTTGATGAGGATGCACATTATGATGATTTGGAGATCGATAGCCATGATAGGACCTCTCATGGGCCGAGGAAAGCACTGTATAGGAAATTTAGCGACCTCTTGCGAAGGAGAAACTCTCACCCTCCTAAGGATTTACCTCACCCACCTAAAGATGTCGCACATTCGCCTAAGGAAATACCCGCATAATAATAACTAATTCTATACCGATGTCACATTTCCTTTTTTGGCATATTCACATGTAATGTATCATTTCCTTATATAGTAACCTTTTTCCCTTATGCCCTTACGGGATTTAACTATTTATACAATTGTCATTAAATTATTGTTTAACTATTTATACAATTGTCATTAAATTATTGTTGTTTCTCTTGCTCAGTCTTCCTTTGTGGTCCCATGTGAACCTCCCCCCATGGGGCATTTGATTAGTATATGAGGGAGTAATTTTTGTAGTTTTTTTTCTTTCTGTTTTACGGTCAATTTCCGTGTGCATCTACTTTGATTGACGATTTAGGCCCTAACACCACAATTGGCAAAAGTTTCTGCACATATTTTGAATGGTAAGGCTTGTTTTACAGATTTTTATACGCTAATGGAAGTATCGATCAACACGTTTCTGGTATGCTATGTACCAATGAGGCTTCAATAATGCAAGTTAAGTTATACCAGTTCAAGCATGTACGAATTTGTATATCAAACTTGATCTCGAACATTTTATCCGACAGACAGATTGTTGTATAGTGAATGGAATAGTGTTGTCTTAAATTGCCATCAGTAAAACAGAAGCAACTATGTACACATTTGGAAGTCCTGTGATGAACCATCTTGATTATTGAGTTTTAAATCTAAACTTTCATCATGACATTATCATACTATTTTATACTTGAATCTGCCAAATCATACCAAGACATAAAGAGATGGCTAATTTTGTCCTAATCTATTTGACATGGCTAATTTTGAATTAAAAATAAGTTTAATCTTCCAATCATACCAGGACATTGACAAAAGTTGTACGAATTCTAGATTATTCTCGAAGAATCTTGGTTTAGCCTAGCGTCGTAAGGCTTGTCCTTTCACCCATGTGAGTCATGATCGAGGTTTAATTCTCATCACTTATATGAAAAATTAAGTTTTTCCCTCGTTGCATGTAAGAATTTTCTAGTCTATCCCAAATCAAGGTGAAATTTTAATTTAAGTTAAGAAGTCCTATTAGATATAGTGCAAAATCGCTATAAATGAGTTAACACAGAGTGCAAAATACATTAGATCGTCAAGCTTGAATTGTTAGCGAGAAGCTTAACTTATTAAATTTAAATTAAATTTATATAGTTTTTCCAAAAACTTATTGGTATTTAATTTTAAATTTCCATTTAAAATTTAGTCATGGTCTAATGTACATATCATAGCCAATAAAACAAGGGGTGGAAGTGGAACGATTGAGTAATCACTTAAAGAATACAGGTAATCACCAATTATTTTAATATGTAAGTGTATATTAAGTGATGAACTCCATATTCAATTTGCAATCATAAAATCCATGGAAGAAATAATTTTCAATATATGAAATTGAAAATTCCATAAAACCGATAAAGATTTGTCAAAGAGATAAAAAGAGGTCGGATATATGGTCATTTTGTCATTCAAGGAGTCGCTCACTTCTCTACTAAGCAGTAAGGATTGATTTGGATTGCATAATAATATAAAGGAAGTAAGCAACCAATTGGTTGAATTTGTACTTTTGAGCTTTATTGAATCAAAATATTGGGTCAGATTCCAACCAGTAATTATTCTCTTGCACCAAAATTCAAAGAAAAAAATGTTTAGTGAAGTAAGCATCAATGCATCATGCCACTTGAGATATTCATGAAAAATAAGTTTTAACTTTTAAGTTCAATAATATTTAGAATCAAGATAACAGCTAGGAACTGTCAAATAATTCTGCAGCACCCTCAACTTTAAAATTAACCATTTAAATCCTAAAAAGCAAAACCTAGTTCTAAACAACCAGCTCTCACTTTTCTTCTTCCTGCTTGCTGGACGCTTCTTTGATCTCATCGGCTCCATCCTCCTGAAAAGGAAAATTAGACCCATTACTGAATGAAAATAAAGCACAGAAACGTACAGAATACCAGGAAAATAACAATTTCTTTTTTACCTGCATGTCAGAAGTCCACAAAGTCAGGTTATCCCGGAGAAGCTGCATGATCAAAGTGCTGTCTTTGTATGAATCTTCCCCTAGGGTGTCCAACTCGGCAATCGCTTCATCAAAGGCCTTTGGTAAAGCAAAAGAGGACAATATATCAGAGGAAACCACATGAAATACAAACCATCTAAACCTCAAAGATATCACAATAAATTATAGTGCTACCTAGGAAAAAGATATGATTTTGTCAACTGAAAGCCAGCTTATATATTACTGTGGCGTGTCTAGTAATTAACAAGTCATCAACAAATTTCATTTCTATGACACAAAGAAATACTATTACTACTATCTGATTAATGCAAAATGAAGGGTAAGACGTCTTAAAGATGTCCCATATTTGAGCCCCATACACACCAATATAGGAAATACTGCTAGGCTAGCTGGTTTACTGCAGAACGCAGGAAATACGCAGTGTGCTTCTAATATTAGAAACAGAGTTTAGACCTGCTATGGTAGGATAAAATTCTTTTATGCAACACGAACTCAGTGGGACGTTGAATCACGACACAAAATCAAAGAACCAACAAGCAATTGACATTTGACCATATAAAATAAGTGAGGCAATGTATATCGTTCCCAGCTAGAGCCTATAAACTCACTTGTTTAGCCAGGTTGCAGGCACGATCAGGAGAGTTGAGAATCTCATAGTAAAAAACTGAGAAATTGAGTGCAAGACCAAGCCGGATGGGATGGGTTGGAGGCAAGTCAGCATTTGCAATATCCTGGTAAAATGAAACGGATGCAGATTATCACACATTAGTTGCCTATTAGTATCTCAAATCCACCATCCATCCTGACCAACTTAGATGACAGATTGATCAAAGCAAAAGACTCAACAAAGAAACAAATTCACAAGTATTTACGATTTACCTTCAAATTAAAAATCACAGCCACAATAAGAAAGGGGTCCCATAAAGAGTGAAAACAATGCCAACATCTAAAGTAACAATCTATTTAACCCAAATTGCAATCAATTAATAAGACATTCCACTATGCAAAATTTAAAATTGATATTACATATTTGTTTACCTATTAATATTAAGACACCTTATTGTTTAATTGTCGGTAATAATTGGTGAGAATGATAATGACAATTTAATGTAATTTAACTAGAAAATCAATTTGACAAGCTTCATACTTGTTTAAATGTTAAGAGCATGTTAGGATATACCTAAAGTACTACAAATGTAGTGGAGCTAAATGTTCTGGGATAAGTGTTCAAGAGCTTAATTAAACAAAGCAAAGAATGAAAAAAAAGTAAACTTGTGCCCAATTACAAGCAACAGAGTAGATATACCTAAAGTACTGCAAATGTAGTGGAGCTAAATGTTCTGGGATAAGTGTTCAAGAGCTTAATTAAACAAAGCAAAGAATGAAGAAAAAGTAAACTTGTGCCCAATTACAAGCAACAGAGTACCACGGACCGGATCACTCGTTCAAGCAAGTTGTTGCTTGCTCAAGTATAACGTTCTGCACTGTTTTCTGGTAAAACATTGCTATATTCTGTAAATGAAAGTTGTGTTTCGTAAGATTGAGTTGCTTCATGAAAGCATGTGATGAAAGCATGCAGTAACTTTAGAAATAAGTGATATTTATGATGGTTATTGACACCAATAATCAAGAAATCATTCTTGCTATTTCTCTCTAAACATGAACAAATAATAAACTAGATCAAACTCTTTGTTAGTTTCTATTGACATCTTATTCTACACAATCATTTTTATTGCATACTTCATAACTTGTTATGTAATGAGATTGTTTGTATCTCATTATGAATTTCACTTATTATTCTCAAGTATCTTTATGGGGGAATATCACAAAAGATTAGAAGTTTATAACCCTATAATTTTTACAAGATTTCCAAGCGACATAAGAGTATCAAATAATCTTTAAATTTTATCCATTTAGTGATCAACAAAGCAAGAATAAAATTGTCATCCCTACAACAAATATACAAATATATACTTGTAATTTATATTATTTTCATTTACTTCATTTGTAATTAATAACCATTGTTAAATTATAATCATTGTTCATTTGTACAAAATTTATCCTCATCCATCACCATTTGGAAGGTAAGTAGTAATGAATTAGTATCAGGAAAATTACAAATTTCAGAGTGATATTGTATTACCGTAGGAATGTTAGGGGTTCAGCCATTTAGCTTCACTAGCAAGTAGCAACTATTCCTCTATCAATACACTAGTAAATTAGTATCAAGAATAATAACCATTTGATTTGCAAATCAATACACTAGCGGCCCGTTTGGTAAATGGTAATAAACGGTGGTAATAGGAATGAAAAACTAGTGTAATTTTAGATGAAAAAATCTCTTTGCTACCTTTATGATCATGCTTGTTCAAATTCAATTATCTCATCTTCTTCATAAATTCATTCCAAATTTCCAATGCATTACCATTGGGAGATGTGGAATTATGGTAATGGAAATTTGTAAACAAAAAAACTTTATGTGATCAAAGTTTCATTATCATGGGGATGATATAGAACTTTTGATAAAATTTTATAAACCATTCCCATTACCACTATTTAATATCACTAACCAAACGAGCCGTACATGTTGTAAAAGGAGAGAGTTTCTGCTAAATACTTTCTCCATCCATCGCATAATGATACCAATTTATACTTTTCTAACCCTTATGTGAAATGAAAAAAATCAATAACAAACGAGGAACAATATGATTCACATTTATTCTTAAGATTAATCAAAAAACAAATTAACAAACACGAAAAAGAAAAAAATCAAACGAACGAGGAATGATAAGATCCTACAACAATTATCAACACCACTATGAACAAACAAAAAAGATCATCCAATCACTTTAGAATCGAATAAATAACAGTGATCATCTTATTCAATTCACATTTTCCCACACAAAAATGATTATACCATACACGCACTTATCCATTTTTACAAGGAGATCGGTGAATGTTTTCGTGAACGTTCTGTATTTTAGTGTAGTTGCATCGGCTTTAAGTCATTTTTATTGGATTCCATCAAACATTTTACGTTAATCTTATTTATCCGAGTTAACTTAGAGTCTTCGGTTTCTGTCAGGAATGAAACCACAACCTTCCCTGGAATAGCCAAATGTCCCTGTTGTTTGTCAACGTTGAAAACTGTTAGCTTCTTCTTCATTATTATCTTTGCGTCAATATCATCACCATATTTCTTTTTAAGGAACTCAATTATAACTGTATTTGTTCTTATAATATTATTATTATCATTAGTTATAAAAAGTAGAGATATATCATTTGATTGGTTTAAATAATTGTTTCTTAAAAGGTAGAAGAGATATATCATTGAATATTATGATGTCATCAAAGTGTTTAATTAAATTATGGATCCGACAATCAATTTCGTTTCAAATAGTATTGGGGTTGCCGAAAAACATTTAAATGCAGTCTTGATTTTGCTTTAAAGTGACCACTTTTGAACTCAGATCAAATATTTGAAATTTGTTTGTCCCGACTGCTACTCAAGAGATTTACGATCAGTCTCGAGGAGTGGAATGATTGAGGAATTGATCAATGAGATCTCTGTCCATATTTGTCAAAATCAACAAGATTATCATTGAATCTTACTGGTAAGTTAGGTCAGTAGTTGGTGGAGGAAGGGTTGTGATGTGGTTAAGCCTACGACCACTAATGGCAATATGCATTATTCTACACCATGTAGTATAACTTTGGTAAATAAGTTTTTCGGCCACACTAAGTTCGGGCACCGATGAGTACGCAAATGGATGGGTTGTCATTTTGCATTTGTAGGAACAAGTGAAACATTTGTTCCATTCGTGCCATGGTTACCATCTGTTGGTATGTGTTTATGTGTTTATGGTTTGTTCAGGTTCCACCATTGCAAGTAAGCTTTATGGAGTTTTTCAAAATCCTAATGGAAGAAGAGCGACGACTTACTTTCGAGAAACAATCATTTACAAAAGCCTTTTTGAGCCAATCAAATGATATATTGACGTTAACAAACAAGGATGTTTGGCTATTCCAAGTAAAATGTGGTCTCATTTATGAGAAAAACTGAAAAACATAAGTTAACGCAGAGATTTACATAAATTATTTTATGGGATCCATTGAAAATGACTTAGTGTTAAGCCGATTGGATTACACTAAAACAAAGAACTTAAATGACAACAATAAAAAGGAAATAACAATAACAATCTAAATATAAGGGAAAATAACAATAAGAAAAAAATATTCTAGTCTCCCATAGGAAAATTTATTCATTTTATCCTACTTCCTACAAAACAACGTCAATCATGCAATCAATGATCCACACACACAAAAAAGACCTAAATTAATTTCCAATCAAATCGCATAACAAAAATCTACGTATCGAGAAAAAATGGATACCTGGGCAGATTTGTAAGCAGTAAGAGTATTCTCAGCAGCTTCCTTTCTCTCAGATCCAGTCTTAAACTCAGCCAAATAACGATAGTAATCACCTTTCATCTTAAGATAAAACACCTTTGAATCGGCATTTGAAGCAGCAGGAACAAGCTTAGAATCAAGCAATTTGAGAATACCGTCACAAATATTAGAAAGTTCAGATTCAATCTTAGATCTGTAACCTCTAATGGTTGAAACATGATCTTCATTTCCACGACTTTCTTCTTTTTGCTCGATCGATGAAACGATCCTCCAAGAAGCACGGCGAGCACCAATTACATTTTTGTATGCAACAGAAAGAAGGTTGCGTTCTTCAACAGTAAGTTCTTCGCCTTCAGAAGCAGCGGAAACGACTTTCTCCATGAATTCCACCATTTCTTCGTAACGCTCAGCTTGCTCAGCGAGTTTCGCCATGTAAACATTCTCATCTCTTGCTGATGATGCTGCCATGGTTGGAGATTAGAGAAGGATTGAGATTTGGGATTTGATTTTGAAATTTGAATTCGGTTGATTGAGAGTTTTTGGGATCGGGAAGAAATGGAGGGGAGGAAAGAGAGAGTTGGGTGAGACAGTAAGGACGGTGCCAGCTATTATAATGACCGTATCACGCGGTCCTTTGTTTTCTTTTTTCAATTTCTTATATTTTCATTTGACGTCCTTTTCTTCTTCTACATAGAATTACTTTTTTTTGAATTTTTTACTTTTCTTTTCACGAAAACTTATCACAAACTTTGGTGTTAAAAAATACGAGTAAAACACTTTGACTTTTTTTTTTAATACTAATTCTTAAACTAGTTTGAATCCCGTGTCAAGCATGGAAAATTTAAAAATAATTTCTTAAATATAAACAAAATTAGTTTACATGTATTAATTTGTTATTTGTTAACTATAATAAATATAGAGAAAAATATCATTTGACGTGTAAGAGAAATTAAATGTATCTCTTTATATATTCTTATGCATGTAATATCGATTATTATAGTAATCATAATTTAATATTTTGAATATCTACTTCTATGTGTAGTTTTTTATATATTATATAAATATATAATATATAAATTAAAATTTTTTAAACTCATGAGTGCTTTTATGTATTTTTGATAACTTAAGGGAAGATATTTCATAAATGATATTTTCAATAGATGTAGTAGTGTAGTAAATTTTTGTTGATCGAGTAATTAAATTAAATGTATCAATGGACTATTATAACCTAATCAATTAGGTGTAGGGTAAGTAGGAAAATTTCAATAGATGTAGTAGTGTGAGAAAGTTTTGTTGATTTAGAATTCTTACACCTTTTGAAGATATAAAGTATTCAATATGACATTTTATATAGCGTAACAACATTCAACATTTCTTTTTAAATGTACATACATGTTTTTTTTTATTTAAATCACGTATCATACAATATTAATAAAAGAGCTGAAAAATGACAAATGACAAATTCTTAAAAAAAAAAATCAAATGAATTTATTAAATAGGTTAGAATTGATTACATGGCACGTTATTATCCTAAATAAACATGATATTTTTCATTAACTTATTAGCTGATTTTTTAAAAATATGCAAGTCAAGCTTTAATATTCTTATTAAATTTAAAACCATGATGTTTTTCCTTATCTTATTAGCTAGTACTATTTTTCAACATTCAACACCTTTCGCAGATATAAATTAATTAACATGATATTTTTCCTTATCTTATTAGCTACTATTTTTCAAAATATGCAAGTGAAGCTTTAATATTTTTGCATTATTACCTTACCAAATTAGCTACTCTTTTAGTATATTAGTAAAAGTATAGATGATAATTTTTTTATTGCTTTTTTTATTCCTATTCACCATATATTGTCCAATTTTTACAGAATAGAATAATTGTATAAACCAACTGGAATATGAAATGTATATATTATAACATAAAGAATAAATAATGATTCTAATTACCCAATTTAGCTAAATGAAGAAATTTTCTAAAAATACACATTTGTCATTTTGGAGGGAAAATAATGAACATGAGAGTGACACGTGTCCTTACTGAATAACGGTTTTAGTATATAGTATTTTATATATTTTTTATTTTTTTAATTCATATTCACCATATATTGTCCAATTTTTATAGAATAGAATGATAGTATAAACCAACTGGAATATGAAATGTATATATTATAACATAAAGAATAGAGAATGACATTAATTACCTAATTTAGCTAAATGAAGAAATTTTCTAAAAAAACCCATGTGTCATTTTGGAGGGAAAATAATTAACGTGAGAGTGACACGTGTCCTTACTGAATAACGGTTTTAGTATATAGTATAGATCATAAGTGTTGTTACGGGCGAAGTCAGGATTTTAAATTAAGGAGGCAAATAGTCGATATATGTGTAAATTATTTACTACTTCCTTCGTTTCATAATACTCCTTCCGTTTTCAAATGTTCTTCCCATTTTCCCCATTTGAAAATTTTTAGAAGTTATTCCCATTTAGAATCTTTCCATTTTGGGACATTATTTTTGACAGAAATACCCTCATGTAAAATTCTGAAATCAAATAGTATGCCACGTAATTTACCATTATGCCCTCATTTTTTCCGATTTTGGGCAATTAAAAACCCAATTCCAGAATCTTCCTTACCAATATCCATAAAGTTAAAGGCTACCACTAGCCTTTTCATTCTTCTTCACGCCATATTCAAGTCATTCATCTCTCCCTTTCATCTTCCTCTCTCTACTCATAAAACTTAGATCCATTGAATTACCTTCATCCATTGTGATTTAATTCTTCAAATTTAATTCTTTTCATTTTATTCCCTTTAAAACGAGATTAATTTTAGATTTTTTTGCCCAGAAAATTCGAAATACCCTTTCATCTATTTAAATGGCTTCTTATTACAGAGATCATCCTTTAATAGCAGATGATAATTGTGAATGGGGTTCTCAGTGTTCATGTTCTTTGAATGGTAGGCGACATTGTGCATGTATTTTTGGTTGATTCATAATGTAGTATTGGTGGGTTGATTCTTAATTTAGTATTGTTGGGTTGATTCTTAATGCAGTACCATTGTGCATGTATGAGTTGATTCTAAATTTAGTATTGTTGGGTTTTTGTGTTGGATTTTTGTATTGATTCTTAATGCAGTACCATTGATTTTAAGTACTGTTGGATTTGGGTTGATTCTTAATTTAAGAAAATCTCATTGTAATAATTGGTTGTTTAATTCATCTAAAGATTAAAAGCTTAATTTTTTTTTTTGTTTTATTTGGATAATCAAAAGTGTAAAAACTTTTGGTATACCATCAATAAAATTAGAATTGATGATCTTTTTATTTTTAATTATATTTTTCTACTTTCTCCAATGTTCAATGATTAGTTTTTATTATAGATTCCTCTTGCCTTGGTTCCTTCCCATATTCCAAATGGGAAGGACTTTCGAAAACGAAGGGAGTACTTGTTACATTTTGTTTTTGGCCACTATTTATCGTTTAAGCTTATTTTATATATTGCGGCTGATATATAAGTAATAATATAATCAAGTGGGATCTTGTTTGAATCGTCTAATCGCATTCGCATACTTTCATAATATAAACTTTTTATAATTTTTAAATGTGTATAATTCGACATATAAATGAACAAAATAGTACATTGTATTGCGTAAAAAAGTTAAATGTAGTAAGTATTATGGAACAAAAAAAGTATATAAAAACTAGGTAAATTACGAATATATTAACATCATATAGATTGAAATGAACTTAAATCATAGAAAAAAAAATCATATTTAACAAATTGAATTGAAACTTCCCTGTAATTATCACTTTTGAAAAACCTCAAATATTTTTTGACTCCATTATTTCCCTAGTAAGTCTCCAAAAAAAATATTACTCCCTCTAATTCACAACTATGGTATCATTTCTTTATTGGTCTAGTTCACCTCAAATGTCACATTTCTACTTTTATTTTTTAATCATGATTTTTTACCTAAATACCTCATGTTTACACAAATAATGACCAAAATACCCTCATTTTTACTATTTACAATACCCCAACTACCACATTTACAATTAATTTAATCAATTAAAATACCTTAACTACCACTGCACCTTTTTGGTGGATCCCATCACACTCTTAATATCCATGCCCCACCAAATGGGACAATAAATGTGACTTGGAGGGAGTATTAAAATTAAGATAGCAAAATATAAACACAGACACTAAAAAGGATAAGTCCAAAATAATGAAAGATAAAGAGCAATGACATTATAATATAAGTTTATTAGTTATTTAAAAAAATAGTTTAATCAGGATTTGATCTCTTGACCATATGTTATAAATGTGTAACTCAAAACATTGAAATATAAAAATTTTTGATATATTTTTGTACTCTTTAAACTATATATCATAAATTAGTAAAGGGGTCAAAGCTAACAAAGGATCACATTTCGGCAAGGGGGTTGGACCTCCCCGGCCCCCGGTGTAGCTTCGACTCTGAGTGTTGTTTTGATCATTTTCATTATTGATTAACTTTAATAAAAGATTTAGTCATGTAAAATTTTGGTAAATTTATCTCGATAATTTTAAAATTTTTTAAAAATTTTTACAGATAAATTTATCTCGATAATTTTGGTAAATTTTAATATCTACTAACTATTGAGGCGTGGTGTTGTTTAGGAGAAAATGTATAATGTGGTTAACAAGATTTTTGACATTATTTTGAAGACAATTGGAATGACAAAGAAATTGAGGGGAATTACATTATTTCGTTATATAAAAATAAAGACCGTGCCCAATTATACTGAAATTTTTTAAAAATTAAATTTCTCAGCCACACGATGACGATGTGGGAGAGTGTAATGGAGAGGAAGCTTAGGCGAGAAACATCAATTAAAGAGAATCGATTTGGGTTCATGCCAAGAGGATTCAATAATGAACATATTCAAGTCATGAGAAGATTGATGGAGAAGTCTAGGAAAAGAAATTAGGATTTGCATATATAGTGCTTATTAATCTTGAAAAGTCATATTACAGTGTACCAAGGAGACAAAGATATGGAATAGCTTTGAGGTTAAAATAGTGTCATTCAAGTATATTAAGATAATACAAGATATATAATGGAGTCACGACTAGCATTTAGTCTCTTATAAGATATATAATGGAGTCACGACTAGCATATATCGACCCTACGCAATTGTTTATTTGATATTACACTTGATGAGCTATCTAAACATATGTGTGAAACTGTTCGTTGGTGCATGTTAATTTGCTAATGATAGTCAAATCTAGTGAAGAAGTCAAGGTGAGGCTAAAGTATTGGAAGACGACTCTACAAGGAAAAGGGCTACGGATAAGTTGCTCAAAAACGAAATACTTACGGTGAAATTTTCGTGGGGAGAATAACTGGGAGAATCTAACGTGACCACTAACGAAGATGTTGCGGAAAAGGACCTAATTTAAATATTTAGGATAGATAACCTATAGTAATGGGGAGATTAATGAAGAAGCAAGCCATCAAATTCAAGCTGCTTGTATTAAAGGTAGAGCAACAATTGGGAATTTGGGATGTTATGTGATAGAATTTTTCTAGCTAAATTAAAAGGTAAATCCTACCGAATTACAATTTGATATGTCTTGTTGTAGTGGAGATGTGAATGTTAAGGTAAATTTGTGCACACAACCGGATAGATAAAAACCAAGTTTTGAGAGATATATTAGTTGTGTCCATCTCTGCAAAGATGCGTAAAAGTAGATCGAGATAGTTTGTATATGGGCAAAGAAAGTCCATTGACATGCCTATAATCCAAAGGGTGGAAAGCATCACGATTCATGAAAAGAGAAATCATAGTGGGCTTAAGAAAATGTAGGAAGGGCAAATTAGAAATGACATGAACAAGTGACACCGATTAGTTAACTAGGGATAAAACTAGTTGCAGACGCTGTATTTGTTTCTTAGACCTTGGATTATCAACTGCGCATACACTTATATGTCTTGTTTATTGTTCATGCCTTTATGATTGCTTTATATCTATTTGTTTATGTTATTAGCAAATCATTTATCTTGCATTTGTCTCTCGTGTTTTTTTTTCTTATTGTCTTGTCTTGCATTGTCTTCTGTTGTAGGTCTTTCTCAAGTCAATGACCACTTTAGCTAAATCCTCCTCTATAGGAGTTATTTGTTGTCTTTCAATCCTTTTTGGACCCTAATCATAATTTTATAAATTTTTCTAGAACATTTTATCAATCAATATAATTTTTCACGTAGGAAACATTCATGTAGGTCTCATATTTATTGGTCACTTTTATTTAGAAAATTTGATAATATAATATTAATATATTCTTTTTTTCAACTACAAAGTTTATATTTTATATTAATAAACTAATTTTTCACAAACACTATTTATGATTTTGTACTTGGTATAAGTAAGTACAAGCAATTATTATATCTAAATTTAACCATAATATATTATTATAACATTTTTATTACAAGGCTTTTCTTTGATAAGTATGAGGCGAATATAAGGTGGGTATGAGGCGAGCACTAGGTGGGCAAGGATGAGGTTGGTAAACTAGGTGGAGTGATTGGCATATACCCACGTCGACAAATGTAAGTATGAAAAATATATCCGTCATGGATGGTAGGTATGGGGATGAGGGAGAGGGTATCCTCCCGCGCATTTGGCATGCTTACGCATTTAGATAGTAATCATGCGATGCACAATTTTATTAACTTTTTTTGATATATTTGTATAAACTGAGAAAATAAAGTTTTAAGAAATAAATTATATTTTACATTATAGCTAGTTATATTTCATTTGACTCTGAATTATTGTTTACATTACATACATTGTACAATTTGAATCCAATTTTGCATTGTTCGCACAAATCATTTGTGAAAATTTAGTTTATGAAAAATAAATCGCATCAAAAAACAAAAAATTTGTTTATATATTTGATACTCCTATAATTTTGTTTACCTAGAGTTTACAATATAAAATTATGAATTTTTTTTATAAAAAAAAAACTATTTATGCCAATAAAAATAAATATTACATTAATTTACATAATATTACAACTGATAATAACACATTTAAAAATAAAATTTAACATATAAATATGTAAAAAAAATTTAACAAAAGTTTAAATTAAAAATAGTTTTGATTTAACAAATAAAATTAAAAAGATTTTACAAATAAAATATATATATATATATATATGTATATACATATATATATATACATATATATATATATATATATATATACATACATATATATATATATATATATATATATATATATAATATAATATATATATATATATATATATATATTATATATATATATATATATATATATATATATATATATATATATATATATATATATATATATATATATATATATATATTTCAATTATTTGTAAAATCTTTTAATTTTATTATTAAATCAAAACTATTTATTATATGCACTATTTAATGTATTAGACAAACTATATATATATATATATATATATATATATATATATATATATATAATATATATATATAATATATTATATATATATATATATATATATATATAAATATATATATTTATATATATATATATATATATATATATATATATATATATATATATATATATATATATATATATAAAGAAATATATATATATATATATATATATATATATATATATATATATATATATATATATATATATTATAAGAATTCTAATTGTCGTGGCAAATTACTTCCATAAATTTTAAAATTTACCTTTTGACGTTTAATTCACCAATTTATTGTTTAATTCACCGATTAATTCATTAACTTCCATAAATATTTAATAATTTTATGAAAAAATTATAAATGTTAAATAATTTTATGAAAATATAATTTTAACATTTAATTCACTATTTTAATGTTTAATTCATCGGTCGCAACAAGTACTCTTCCGAATAAGTACTTGTTTCGATCGAATTTTCGAAAGAGGTATCCCATGAGGATAGTAGCGACGTCTGTTTTTTCAAAAAAATAAATCGTTTTTATGGGTACTTGTTTACATTTCGGTTTACATTTCGGAAAATAGACGAATAAGTACTTGTTTCGACCGAATTTTCGAAAGAGTTATCTCATAAGGGTAATTGCAACGTCCGTTTTTTTTTAAAATCGTTATGATAGGTAAAAATGACGTCAAATATCTTTTTCGATTTATGTATCGAAAAATTAGCGAAAAAAAACTTGTTTCGACCGGATAAGATAGTTATAATTTTTCAATAAAAAAAATTAATCATTTATGAGCGTTAATGAATTAAACGGTGAATTAAACATTAAAATGGTGAATTAAACGTTAAAATGGTGAATTAAACAAAAACTGGATAATACCATGTGGAAAAAAACTTACAAAATGATGAATTTAACGGAATTTAACAAGAAATTAACGAAAAAATGCAACGACAATTAGTTAGTGCATAAACTGGATGCTAGCATGTGGAATTTTCTTTAAAAAGTGTTACCACTGACATTTCATTAAAACCGGATGCTACAATGTGGAATTTCCCAAAAATATAAAATTTACCAATATAAATAACATTTTAGTCATAGTTAAAAAGTACTCCCTCCGTTCCTTTTTTATGTTCCTATTTGGGTTTTTCACCAAGATTAAGAAAAATAGAATCTTTGGTGGTAGTGGGTATTATTTTAATTATATAGTAGTGGGAAGTAATGATTATATTGGAAGTATGAGAGAAAAAATAATTAAATAATAGTGTAATGTAATGATTGTATTGGAAGTAAGAGAGAAAATAATTAAATAGTAGTGTGAAGTAAGGAAAGTGGGGTTTTAAGGGGTGAAAGTGGGATGAAAACTTTCCAAAAATGGAAAGTATTCTAAAGTGGAAAAACTTATGAAACTACCAGTTTTAGTAAGGTGGAAAAACAAAAAGGAACGGAGGGAGTAATAAAGTTAAATATATAAATACTAGTAGTTATAATAGCAACGACATCATTATTGAGTGTTGAAGGAAAAGTTTTTGTTGAGGTTATAAGCAACTCGAAATAATAATGATGTAAGTAGTGTTTTGTTTAGTTATAGTTAAGTTATGGATTGATTATAAGATTTGCAAATCTTCACACACAATTTAGTTCTCAGTTCTCACTTGTCAGTTTCTTAATACTTAATTATCAAAGAGACACAAGACACTAATTTACAAATTCTTATATGAGACGATCCCATCGTCAATTTCACTCTCCAACAACACACAAGAGAAACACATACTTTTTTGCAAATCTCAATACAAACTTAAAAGTAAATAATATTGTGAGTTTTTAAAATTCTAAAAAAATAATATATTTAAAAAGTACTTCTATATATAGAGAAGAATCTATTAAAAGTCCGCTGAATATATTTTTTCATATACTTCCTCTGTTTTACTATACTTGCTACATTTCACTTTTTACGCAGTCCAATGTGTTATTTCGATCATTTATATGTTGAATTATACACGTCTAAAAATAATAAAAAGTTAATATGATGAAAGTAGGCTATTAAACAATTCAAACAAGTTCTCACTTGACTATATTTTTTCTTACACATTAGCCGCAATATATAAAACAGGCGGTCTTGGGAGAGACCGTCTTATTCTAAGACGACCCAATATTCCAGCCCATCGCACTTTCTCTCTTCTTTTTCATTTTCTGGGCATTTTTCAATTTTACTCTTAAAGGTATCAATTTTGACTTAAAGATATCAATTTCAATTTAAGTAGAAATTGATCAGTTTAACTAGAGGTGTTCAACGGGGCGGGTCGACCCAACGGGTCAAGGGTTGGATCATTTTAACGGGTCATTAGCGGGTCGGGTCAATAACGGGGCGGGTCATTAGCGGGCCTTAGTGTAAAGGGTCGGGCCGGATAATTATAAGAATTAATTGCAAAAAAAAATTGCCACTTTTTAAAAAAATTTTTAAATGATATTATTATAAACATAAGTGGATCGACCCAACGGGTCATAAAATATAATAAAAAAAATTATTTTTATTAACTTTTAAAAAATGGATCAAAGTGGGTCGGATTTAAATGGGCTTGACTCACCCCGCCCCGTTTAACATTTGACACGACCCGCCCCATTTAAATTTTGACCCGACCCACCCCGTTGAACACCTCTAGTTTAACGCTACAATTGATCATTTATTGGTTCAAATTGAAATTTACTTTAATTGATATGTTTAAATACTACTTTACGTTCAAATTGATACCTTTAAGGTTCAAATTGAAAAATGCCTAGAAAATAAAAAAAACAAAAAAAATGAAATCTGAAGGGCGCGTGTAGCCACGCGCCTACAATGGGCCGGCCATGTTGTGGTCTTAGAATAGAACGGTCTTACGCAAACTTTTGTGTATATAAAATAAACTTAAACAATAAATAATGTTATTAATAGAAATCTAACTGAGTATTTCAGAGGGGAGGGAAGAATATTTTTTCATTGGACAAGAAATATATGAAAAGACGGTTAAAACTCTCGGTGGAATCAACGGCCAATATTTGTCCAATAAATGGAGCTCGGTGATAAATAGGCACGTGTCTAATTTTATGCTCTCACTTTGTATTTTCTTTTTATTTATTTATTTATTATCACTTTATAGCTTGATACAAAGTGTGATTCCCCTTTATCAAAAAACAGAGGAATCTGGAAAAGCTTTTCATTCCGGTACTGAAACGCCAAACGCGCAAGCATTAGCAAATTACTCACCACTCCTACTCCTACAGTTTCTAGAACATTCTAGAAACTTCGATTGAAGAGAGAGAGAAGCCGGCAAGAAAATGACGTCGCCGTCTATAATGGAACGTGTATCCGATGATGATAATCGAAGACAACATGAAGAGAGAAATCAATGGCTGCAATCCTTAGTTGCAAATAATGATCGGACGGCGATGGAGCTCTCCAAATTCATTCTTGATGATCATTCCTTTTTCACTGCTGCCGTGGCGCTAAAAAACCAGGTATTTCAATAATTTTAGCCTTAATTAAGTTTTGAGAGGAAGTTTTTCCAAAAAAAAAAAAAAAAGTTTTGAAAGGAAGTATAGTCAGTGCCGTTTCTGATAATTTTCCAATAATTTTTGAGGCGAAAAATAAAAAAGGGCCTTGGTCTTTATGTTAGAAGTTATTTATGTGCAGATTAATTTATAATAATAAAGATTAACTCAATTTAGGCTTTTGAGTTGGACCTTAAGTTATTAGGCTTAGTAATAGCCGTCACCAGTTATTACTCAAATGGCTAAATTGGTGAAGTTATGAAGAACAAAAAGAAATACTACTGCATCATAAGCACGAGTTGCCGTTAGAGTATAAAACATAATTTTGAAAGCCAATAAGAGGTCATGAATTTGAATCACATATTTACCGTTTGATATTTTCATTTCGAGTAGAATATTAGGATTATATCCGGTTATCAAATGGCCAGCCAATACCCCTAAAGAATTGAAGTATATAATTCAATTCTTGTATAATAATCAAATCAAATTTTTAAAAAATTTACATATACTTAAAAAAAAACATTAGTAACGCGGCAAAGAGATATCAAGAATAATTTTTTTGGTTTCAAATTAGTTGTGATATTAAAAATACTACTCAATATTTATATATTATTTGTAATTAATTTTTAATATAATAAGTTAAACACGGTCAATTGAAATTTTGTTTGATTATTTTCAATACAAAGATTATTAATATTAAATTTTTAAAATTTTGTATGATATATAGTTAGAAATATTGAGAGTAAATTAGTAATTAAACTGCTTGATAAGTCAAACGTATAAATATATTAAAACAGATGAAATATTAATTGCAAAAAGGCAAAACTAATGTAAATCAGTTGTAATCAAGTAAAAGTTAGTTGCAATCAGAAAACTCAATTATATTTATAATAGAAAATCAATTATAATGAAAAATTAGTTTCAATCAGTAAAAATCGGTATTAACAGTAAAAATAAATTATAATCATCCGATGATTACCGGTTAGGTTATTGAAGCGACGTGGGAAAAGCAGAGACCAGTGGCAGTATGTGTGGACAGTGACCCCACGTCCCCACCATTTACACAGGCCTAATGGGAACATCTCTAACTTGCTTACGCTCATACCAGGCCAGCAATTGTTACCAGGACTTGCTTTTGTGCGCTCATATTGTACGCTATTGTGCCTCCATTGCGCATACCTCCAGGTTTGCCTTTTCTTTCTCTTTCGCCTAAGCTTACCTTGTGGATAGCCATAAAGGACATAGGTGGACCGCCTGAAGTATAGTATGAGACGGTTTCACTATGAAAAATCGGACATGCCTCGTACATGGATTGAATAGCTCTTCCATATTATAAAGAAATCAACTCTTTATTTTGAGGTAGACCGTCTCTTTGGAAGACACATCTCAAGCCCAACGCATTAAATATATCTATTTACAATATTCTTAATGCCTACTTATATTATTCTTAATGCTTACTTACCGTATATTTGATGCCTACTTTCAATATCTTAAATATCTATTTATATTATTCTTAATGTCTACTTTCAATATCTTAAATATCTATTTTAAAAAATATATAATGTGTCGACTCAATTAAAATTGATCTTTCAAAAAAACCGTTTCTCACAAGAATTTGCGTTTTAATTATCATGGTAATATTAGTTGCCTTACACACATATATAGATATTAGATTGTAACGTGCAACTTTTAGTTTAGTACTTTTTGGCATGGATGGATTCGGGATTTGAAGGATGAACGAAGTTGTATAACGTAATTAAATATTAAATTTTAAATTTACTTTTATAAAGCGTAAGATAATTTTGCTTAAACAGTAAAATAATAAGGTATAACATTTTACTAATCCGTTGAAATATTTCAACATATTAGTCAATTTTATGTTCTCATCTACCCAAGATGGTATAAATTAGTAATAGTTAATATTTTTTATATGTTTCATTCTATAAAAAATTAAATAAATTATAAGAAAAGTAAATTGATATGAAAAAACATATCAATGAATTTGACAAAATATAATACAAACAAATAAATTGCATCATAAAACAAAACGCCATAAATTATTATTTCTATAAGCTTTAAAAATAGTCTCAACTTGCATATAAATATAAATTATGAAATGACAAAAAATATTAGTCGGTGCAATCATGTTCATATGTTAGTCGTATATTATTATAGAAACTAAACATTGAGATAACGAATCTTATAAGATCTCAAGTAATTATATATTGAACGTTTTAACCATCAGCTTAAGTTCATATCACATTGGCTTTCAATATCATGTTAATATGTTAATAAACGAGAGTGTAGTAGATAAGATATTTTTAGAGTATATTGAGTCATTTTGTCGTCTGTGTAAAGATAAACAATTAGACCCTTCGTGGCTGGTGTGCTTGTCAATTTCTGTGCATATTAGTCTTAATATTGTACCATGTACCCATGTGGGGTAGCAAATCATGATTCACGTGTTAGAATACTTTTTCTTACGATGTCTATGTTAAGAGTTTGATGATGTATGGTGATTAGTTTTTCACGTATTTTTGTATGAGACGGTGTTACTGTTACATAGGCCTTATACATATGCCTTATATTTTGGTTAAAAATATAACGTTATAGTAAAAACTTCTAGCGAATGAGCTTTTTGTTCTAAGGTCGTTCCATCATGAGACGGTCTCAAAGATGATGAGACGTTAGTTTTTTCTTACTTTTTGGATAGTTTTTGAGTTTTGGCTTTTTAATTGGTTTCATAGTTAAAAATTTATTTGATAAATGTTTTTTAAGTCAATTAAAAACTAAATTTCAAGCCCAAAATTTACTTTTGGCTTTTTGACGTACCTTTTGTCTCATAAATAGGCAACAACTACAAATAATGTTAGCCAAACATTTCCATAACATCTGGCTTGAACAACTAGCTTCAATAGCTGACTTTTCTGCCAATATTTCAAGCTGATCAAATCTCAAAAGCTCCAATCAACGCTTTAGCTAACAGTCATTTGCTGAACAAGCCCTTTGTAATATTTTAGATCCATTTAAACCAACAATTTATATTTTTGGTTGAATTGGTTCAAGTGGCGAAGCCAGATGTTTAGTTGAGGGAGGGTCGAACAACAAAATTATATTTGTACTAGGATAGAAACCCGTGCAATGCACGGATTTTTAGATACATTTATATCTTAATGAAATTTTAAACGAACGAACATCTTCAATTATTGATGTTTTATAGAAGAACATCTTCCATTCATGTTTGATTGATCTATACTCACCCGCTGCAGGGTTAACTCTAAATTTTGCAAAAAATATGATTTTCCTAACACACAAGATTTAGAATGAGTTGACATTGTAAATTTTCCCATTGAAGCCATTATAGATGATCCCTTTTTATCCACCATGATTTAAGTGAATAGATATGATCACATCTCTCTCTTTATACTCCCACATATGTGTGACCTTTGCATTAATTTTCCATGTCCCCCTATCACTCTGTATTTCCTAAATGTAATTTAAGCTCACGGTTATAATTGAAAATATTATTCACCAACACTGAAGCTTGAGAAAAAAGAAATGATATGAGCAAAAAATTAAGTTGGTCAAATGGTGTATTTATATTGTAGTTCATGCCATTCTATTGAAAGACAATTTCTAGTTTTGTCAACTTATAAAATTGACTGAATTGAAATTGCTTCAATTAATATTCCTGCCATTAATATAAATCATAATTTTTTATTTTCGTAAAAGAATAATATTGTCTGAATTGAAATTTCTGCAATTATTACTTCTGCCATTATTATAAATCCAACGTTTTATTATTTTAAAAGAATAAAATTGACTGAATTGAAAATTCTGCAATTAATATTCCTGCCATTAATATTTATGCCATTAATATAAATTCAAATTTTTATATTTGTAAAGAATAAACTTGACTGAATTGAAATTCCTGCAATTATTCCTGCCATTAATATGAATCCAACATTTTATTTCCGTAAATGATTAAAATTGATTGAATTATAAATCATTTAATTAATACTTCTGCCATAAATACTCTTATAATGCTGGCCAATAAAATAATTACAAATGACACTTTCACATTCACTCTAATTTTTTATATACTATAAATCAAAATTAATATAGTTTATGATGTATGAATAATAAATTTGCCACGATGAATTTTTTCTTTTATAAAAAATAAAATAAGGCAAAAAAATGTTAATATTGTAATGAATTATTAGAGTAAATATATGAGGGAGCAATAATAGCCCGTTGTTAAACGTTATATTATTGAAAGTGCATCTTTACCACAATTTTATCGAATCATCTATGGAACAAGAAATATTGTGGAGTACTCCTACTACTTTATTATTTAGCCTTTCAACTTTCAAGCCATTCAACCATTTGTCTTAACTCATTTATTACCTTTTGTACCCGATTCGCTATATTTATTATTCACTTTATCTTGAATATAATCTATTAAATACCCTTTAATCTTTATCCCGTATAATGTATAGGCAATACAAAAATTAGATATATATATATTGTAAAGTGATCTTGGTAATTTGTAACATTGAGTTATGCATATGATTAATGATTAACTCCTAAAATAAATTTAACTAGGTATTTACCCGTGCTATGCACGTGATTATAGAACTATTTTATAAAAAAAATGTAATATTAGTTTAGACATTGTTGTTAAATTAATACAAATGTTATTTTGAATAATTATATCTATATAATTTTAAGATAACCAAAAAAATATCAACTACCTATAATACAAAATATCTTCAATTTGTGTTAAGTTTATCAAATAACATAATATTAGTATTTTTTTTAATAAAAAATATTTACTAACCTTTGGAAAGAAGTGAAGAATAAAACAATAGCTTACTAAACATGATCTTCATCATAGCAACATATATTAGATTATTATGACATCCATAACTACATAACATGTCAACATGAAAACAAATTAAACATCATCTCCATTAATATCTTCTTTCTCTTTACTTCCATTTCATCTCCACTTAACTCTTCAAAATTTGATCTCAATTTATAAACTTTATTTTATCCCATATCAACACCCATAAAATTTCTGAGATAAAATTGCATATTCACATAGCAACGAAACAAAAACCCATATATTTCTCCAGTTTTATCTCATTTTTCATACTAATTGAAATAATCAATAAACTCAACTCTTAAAACACCATTTACTCTTTCTTAAGTATGTGGGATGCACTAAATGAACACTTTGAAATTCAATCATATAAATAGGCCAAACTATGTATGTGTCACTAACAAAAAATCTTAAAATTTTGTCTTTTCATCTTCAGTATAATTAAATTTAGAAGATAACGAGTTTATTTTTATAGCATATTATACAAAAAATAGATGAATTAAATTGATAAAGGCTAAGAGTTTCAATATAATTAAATTTAATTGATAGAAGTATTTAAGAGTTTCAATGCAAAAAAGACATGAAAATGAAATTGTATATGAATGCCACGTGCACAAAATTTTCTGAATTATAATATGAATCTATACTTAATACTAAAACAAGCACCACCTAGTGCCAAGTGTCGTGCTCTCAATGATTTTTTTTCCCGCCTAAAATTGTCTATTCCACGTGCATTTATATTTGGAAAAATAAAGATTACCAAAACTGTTATGGTTTATATAATATTTACTAAACAGATTCATTTGCTACTTTGACTAAGTGTAGTTATAATTACCATTTAATACCATAATTTACCTCAATTAATATTATTTTAAATACTGCATATTTTTGTACAAATCTAATTTTTAACATCAATTAATTATGAAAATAACATGATGATAATTTTTAACATCAATTAATTATGAAAATAACATCAAATCTAATTTTTGTACAAATGTTATTAACTCAATTAATTATGAAAATAGCATGATGATAAATAGTTTTGACAATTCGAAAGAATATAAAAAACGTATCTTCCAAATTAAAGCTTTTTAACATCTATACTTTTTTACTTCCAACTTTCAAATCCAAAAAAAATAAATAAAAGGTGATATCTGATTTTATACAAAATTAGCTCAAATTTATAATTTGTTAGGAGAATTGAGAAGTTACGTTCAAATGTGGCTAAAAAAAGTAATTGACCCAATAGTCAATTAGAAAACAAATTTTACTATCTTGGTGAATAATATGAAATGAATCGTTTAGACTTAAATATTTATAATTTTTAACAACAAATTATGTGATAAATTAAAGCACAACTTTTGCTCGCACAATAATTTTTGTACTTGAATTTTTCAATTTAGGAATATCTATATAAAATTCAAGATTTGGTTAATATAGCTAGGTATCTTCGTTAAAAACATCAAGCCTAAAAATATCAAAATAAACCAAACAATTAAAATATTCGACATGTAGCCCTTGACCAAATATGGTTATCAATATTCTATTGCAAAAAATATACCTACAATTTTTTTTTAATTGTAAAATGTACCTACAAGTACCTGTGCTACAATTCTTTCCTTCATTAAAATCATTTTCTGAATTTTTTTTTGAGATAAAATCATTTCCTTACTTAGTATTATTCAACTTGCGATTACCTCTATTAATATTATTCTTTCTGATTTACCTATATTAATATGTAATAGATAATTTTAAAACAAAGTTGACCAAAAAAAATTATTCTAATGTTGTGATAATTTAAAGCACGAGATATATTCTCTATAACTGCAGATATATTTGACCAATCATTATACCTTTATATGTATTATTTTATTGCCAAAATTATTTAGTATTATTATTCTATTGCCAAATTTAATTAGTAATATTCTATTTCTAATAATGATAATAAATTAATAATGATAAACATTTGATTATAACAAAATGACGAAGAGGATTCTAACCTGGAAAATGAGAGTAAATGTGTAGAACAATAGAATGTGTTCTTAGTTAACATGTTATATGTATTATTCTATTGCCAAAATTATTTAGTATTTTGAGAAGGATTGACAATAACAATCGTGATATTGTTTCCTAATACTAAAATCTAAAATTTTATTTTCCTGATAGGAAAATAATAAACAAGATATAAAATTTGAATTCAATCATTTAATTATTATCTAATATAAATTTTAAATTTTTACCTATGTATTAATGCATGATCAGTCATATATAGTTGTTTCATGGGAAGGAAAGATTATAGATTTTAATATGTGATGATCATGATAATATTTTACTTTAACATACAATGTTGTATAAAAAAAGTGGTTCAATATTTATAGTTGATAAAAGTTGTTATAAATGTATCTATTTCACTAGGTTTATATATAATTTAATTTATTTTCCGTCGTAATGTGTATTATGGTATACAAACCTATTTCAAATTGCGTATCAATATAAATATTATTTTTTTTTATTCATTTGTTTTTGATATTTTTATTTATTTACGTAAAATATGTTAAATATGATAAAAATATTAAATAACCCGTGTTTAGCACGGGCAATCACCTAGTATGTATATAATTGTGGACAATATGATGCCGAAAACCCTAATTCAAGTACAAAAAATTATGCAAAATTATGTAGTTCTCTCTCGACTACTTTCACACTAAGCCTAGATGTTTTATTAATGAAAATAACACTTTCTTAAAGTTTTAATGGATGGTCTATAATGGAGGTTTATGGTTTGGAGAGAAGAGGCCGCCGTTAATGTTGAAGTGTCCATGTGTTACCCACATGTGAGTTGTCCCACATGGGAGAAAGAGAAGAGTATACATCTCTTTATATACTCAAGGAGCAACTTGTACTATCACCAATTGGCTTTAGTAGTGAACCTTCTTTGGGTTTATGAGTGGACTACTTTTTCTCCTCCTTGTTTGGGTTGCCCAGACCCATTTTCTAAATTCTATCATGGTATCAGAGTCCATTTTGTTGTTAGGCCTTTATACAGGGCATTTAATCTTACCACTGGTTAATGGACCTTTAACTGGATGTTCATTCCCAATAGGTTTGTGACCCTTCTTGTGGGCTAAAATTCTAAGGACACTCACATGTGAGGGGGAGTGTTGAAGTGCCCATGTGTTACCCACTTGTGAGTTGTCCCACGTCGGAAAAAGAGAAGAGTATGCATCACTTTATATACTCATGGAGCAACTCCTACTATCACCAATTGGTTTTAGTAATGAACTACTTTTTCTCCTCGTTGTATGGGTTGCCCAGACCCATTTTCTAAATTCTATCAATTAAAGAGTTTAGAATTAGGAAAGATACTAATGTTTACTTAATCGAAAACAATCTCTCTCACTTTTTGTTAGTGTTATCACTAAAAAGATAAAATTAGATATGTTCAACCACGTAAGAGTATCTTCATTTA
The DNA here is from genome assembly GCA_019425755.1 of Amaranthus cruentus. Lineage (NCBI taxonomy): Eukaryota > Viridiplantae > Streptophyta > Magnoliopsida > Caryophyllales > Amaranthaceae > Amaranthus > Amaranthus cruentus. The sequence goes on from CM033452.1 coordinate 7,262,276, forward strand.
ATGATATTGGTTAACGTTTTCATGATATGTCTACTATTGTTATGCAGACATGTGACGTTTTTGAGCGGTAGAGGAGGAGTTTATGCACTTGGCGCTGTCGTTATGAACTATATCGGGGACTATCTAAGCTGTGGCCAATTTCTGGACAAATTTATTGAGGTTTCTTTTCTTAATTTTCAGTGATGGATTTTTTTAACATTTATGATTTATATTATTATAAGTGATGCATGATACACATTTCTATGTTGTGATCCTATGTCTTTGGTGCAAGTAATAAGATAAAATGCAAATTAAAAACAAAGAAGAACATGAGATGTACCATTTCACCAATGAGACTACATCCTTCCTTAGGCTGGTATTTTATATTTGAGATGTGTTTAGAGGATCAAGGCAGGGCCGTCTCAAAAGAATTAGGGCCCTATACGAATAATAAAATGGGCCCTTCACCTTTTATTTATTGAATTTCTAAAAATACTGACTTTGTTAATTTCATAGTGTTTTTAAGAAAAATTTCTTATTATTTATTAAATTAGTATTGTAAAATAGTGATGAATATTCCAAAATAAATGGGTCACATAAGTTGAATAGGAGGAAATATAAGTAATGTCAAAAATTAAACAAAAAACACTAAAGAATAGGGAAATTAAATTAAAGTATTTAATAATGAGTAAGAGTTATAGTATTTTCCAACATTTTAATCACTTCAATTACTGTTATTTGTGAGCTATAATTAATAAAAATTATTTTATAATTATTTAGAACTATAATTATAACTTATAAATGAAAGTATGTAATAGAGCCTAATAAGTAGCAACTACAATTTTGGTTTGATTACACAGCAAAACAAAACCAAAAAAAAAAAAAACAACGAAAAACAAAATTTACAAGCCCAACAAGTATCGAACCTCCGACATGGTGTATAGCACATGATTTGTGAAGGATTTACCACCGCTGCGCCACTACCAACTCATTGGAATATTAATACACTAACATATAGTTTTACACTAAGTGAGGCCCTATTTACATGGATCTTGGTCGGGGCCCTGTGCAGCTGCCCAGCTTGCACAGGCTTATAGTCGGGCCTGGATCAAGGATCAAATCGTCTTTCTTCACACTACAACATTTGATTTCTCTTGAAGTTGCTTGCCATCAAGATTGGTATCTTCTTCTCACTCTAGAACATAGATTTCTCTAGGGTCGGCCCTGAAATTTGTGAAGCCCGGTACGAAACTTTAATTATATGCCCCTATCTACTAAATATACTATCATAGGCCCCTAACTATTTAACTATTAAAACATTGTTTTACTAATATTTTTGGATCGCCCTGGATTTCTCCCATGCTTGACACTTAATCTTTTGTGAACCCTTGCACTAAAATTGGCTAAAAAACACATGTCCAAGCAACCTATAAATAGCTTGTTTTACAACAAATTATCTTCGATCCATACAACATCGGGATACACTCATGCTCAAACGCTCCAAGCATGAACCGAATTACATGACTCAAGTCACAATTGTGAACACTTGTAAGTGATAGCTAATTTTATCCAGAGAAAATCAATATTTTGCCACTGTCATGCAGTCATCTAAATTGTTTATAATTGTAATATAGATTAGACAATAGAATCATTCCATACTAGTTGTGACTGATGGCTAATTTTTTGGTAATATTATGGAAAACTTATCCTGTATCGATGGATTTGGATTAATACAGGTAGCACAAGAAAAAGCACTGCCAGTAGGACCTGAAGAAGGGGGTTTGGGAATGTCATACGATCTTCTATGTGGAAGAGCAGGATTCTTATGGGCGGCTTTGTTCATCAAAAGTCACCTGGGAGAAGATGCATTGTCGAATGACCTGCTCATGCCTGTAGTTGAAGCTATCATAGCAGGTGGCAGAGCAGGCGCTTCTGATAATCCATCCTGTCCGTTGATGTACAGATGGCACGGGACAAGATACTTTGGTGCCGCTCATGGCCTTGCTGGGATTTTGCATGTTTTGCTTCATTTCCCACTATCAGAAGATGATGCTGAGGATGTCAAGAAGACTTTGAGGTACATGATGAGTAAAAGATTACCCAATAGTGGAAACTACCCCTCAAGTGATGGGAGCTCTAGGGATAACTTGGTCCAGTGGTCTCATGGTGCAACAGGTGTGGCAATTACCTTGTGCAAGGCCTCACAGGTTTGTAGCTTTTGCATATTTTCTGTTCTGGTGCTTCAAGTGTTGACAGACCAAGTATAATTATTTTTGTTTATAACAAACCATTACTTTTGCGAAGAACCTAAACTATACGTTGTTGTAATGACATATGTTATGTGGATTTGAGTAATTGAGTTCAAGTGTCAGGAATGGATACATGTCCAAATATCCGACTCAGCAATTTTATGAGTTCAGACTTCAGATCATTGCATAAGCTTCTAAAGACTAATATGGGATATGCTTTTAAGGTGTATAGTCAGACTGTTAGAGAATATAACATATCATGGGGCTTCAACCATCAGTTTAAGCTTTTGGTTGAGTTAGTTTCTGACATGATATTAGAAGCCAACGTGACAAGAGGTCATGAGTTCGAATCTCAACCACACCTCAAGGTATGAGGAGGACCTGTGTTGCATCCACACTTTTAGCCCCAAGGGCGCTGTAAGGGGGCGTGTTAGAGAAAATATCATACTCTGGGGCCTCAACCATCAGATTAAGCTTTTGGTTGAGTTGGTTCTTTGACAATAGTTGAGGCCTCATGATATGTTATATTCTCTGACAATAACAATAAATATAATAGATGTTGATTTTTTGTTACGAGGCTGTTGCACAATTGCGTTGCGCATTGCAGAACAAACGGAGCCTAATGCTTATTGCTGGTCATGAACATGGCAGGTGTTTCCCAGCGAAAGAGAATTCCGCGATGGAGCAATAGAAGCAGGAGAAGTGGTGTGGAAAGGCGGATTGGTGAAGAAGGTGGGACTTGCTGATGGTGTAGCTGGAAATGGCTATGCTTTCCTTTCCCTCTACAAGTTAACAGGAGAAGTGATATATGCAGAAAGAGCAAAAGCATTTGGAAGTTTCTTGTATCATAAAGGAAATGAGTTGGTATCTTCTGGTGAAACAGATCATGCTCATTCCCTCTTCTTAGGACTTGCTGGAGTTGCTTGTTTCTTCTTTGATCTTCTTCACCCTGAAATATCTAAATTTCCAGGCTATGAACTTTGAAATTTAAGGTTCACAACTCTAAATTCAATTCCCTTGGGTTTTGTTTGGCATGTTTAGTAATGTTAGTGAAAAGGTGTAGTTTACATTTTGTTTTTATTTGGCATGTTTAGCAACAGTCCTTGTAAGGGGGTAAATGATACATCTCTGCTCATTAATGGTTTTGCTTCTCGTAAAATTCGTAGAACTCATTTTCTGTGATTTTTGCGTATATCTGATGACTCTTTGTTGTGATGGATTTAATGATGTCTTGTATCAGATTATCCTATACGTTGATGTTACCACCATTTAATATCAACAAAAAAGTGGGCCAACAGAGCATTGAGATTTGAGTGGAGGGGAAAGGGAGAAGTTGGGATGATTTATCCTATATCGATGAGTTACAGAGAGTATGTGCACTTTATAAGTCATTAGAACCCTTGCTCCCAATGCCATAAGGTTTTGGGATGATTTTTCCATGGCTTATGGAATGCGTGCACCTTGTTTCCCCGGTTATTTGATGGCATTCACAATAAGTCTAGCTCAACTAATAGGAGAATCAATTCCGAGGTTCGGGAGTTGGACATGCAGGGGTTCAAATAGAGGATGAAGACTATTAAATTTTGTTCAAGACTAGTAATTCTATAAATGAAGTACTCTAAAAGCTATGTTATTAACTTAAAGAAGTACCTAGTTAATACAATATCAAAATGTGAGCAAAGGAAGTTTGTCACAACTCTTAGGGTTATTAACCACCCTACAATTCCTCCGAACCTCACCGGGCTGGCCCGACTGTAAATCACCCATCTTCAACATCCCCTTCACAAATGCATCGAAAAACGCCTTCTGATCTCGACTAAATTTAACCACCCATTTCCTTGTTTCTTCATATGTGTATAATGTTTCATCAGAATTCAAGAATCCTCTTCCAGAAACCAAGTCTTTAAAATACTGATTATCAAACAATGCAGGAGTTGCATCCAAGTTTCCTGTCACATTTTCATCCCCACCAACAGGACACAGCTTATTCAACTCCTTCCTGTAATGTGGCTCGATTGCAGGATCGGGTTTTCCTGAACCGGATTGATTGTAGAGACGAAACATGACTGAGAAGCATCGACCTTGACCAATCGAGTGGGACCCAGAAAGGGATACAAGGTCCTCAATCGAGAGGTCGAACTTGGCAAATAGGTCTATCAACGAGCTCGCATTGGCTCTCGGGCTGGGCATGATGTTGTTTGAGTCTTCTTGACTTGCATACAAACTATCCTTTCTTCCTAACCTCACCTCCCAATCTGGCCCTCCACTCTGTTGCAATGAATGACAAAGTAAATAAGTTTATAGTTCAACTTGCATACTAAAGACATTTGCTTAATGTTTGTTCCAATAGAGACAAAATGAATGACATGTTGGAATAAAAGAAATGTGTCATTTGTCCACATATTCTGTCCAATTGTTATTTGTTAGAATATATTCGGTGGCTCTAATGGCTGAGGTCTCAGAATATGTCATATTACCTCCGTTTTAGTGACTGTTCTGTTTAATTTTTTTGACATTATTCGCTATTCACTCTTAAATTGTATTTTATTTTATTCTTGTTAAAACATAGTCAAGTGGAATCTAATTTAATTCGTCTCAAAGCAAAGATTATTAATAACAATTTTTTACAATTTTTAGTTATGCAGCTTAAGAGATTTTAAGACTTTATTAATATATGTCCTTACAAACGTGCCCAAATAAAATGGGACAAACTCATTGAAATAGGGGAAGTATATTAACATTACTGATAGAGTGATATTGACATTTTTCCTCAATCCTCACAACATGTTAACAATGTACTCTTACTCTTAGTAGTAATTTCAAAGGGACGGAAAGAATATGAATTTTTAAACTTTATTAGCCCATAACTTATTTAATCTTATTAGATTTCATAAAAAGTTATTTTCTTTAAAATGAGTGAAATATGTGTGAGATATTTATAATATTGCTATCGTCTAAACTTATTTGTCATTAGACTTTATTTGAACTTATTGAAATTTGTTTGAATATTTTTACTTTTTGTTCTTAAATTAAGCATATTGAATATTTGTTTGATTTTTTTGAAACTACATTTCTTAACTTAAATAGCATGTTACTATAATCTAATAAAAGCAGTTTCAATTTCCAAAGAACTCACCTTCTACTATTCTGTTAACATTCTGTTTGAACAAGTAAATTACTAACGGTTTTTTTAGTTAATGTCTTTTCCTTTTATCTCTAAATATTTTAAATAGTTGTAATGTAATGGTTTTGTTTCACAAAAGATTGAATTTCGTAAAATCAAAAATGTTGTAAACTATTGTTCAAAATAAATTGGTAGAAATGATTAAGGGATTTTAGAAAAATTAATTTAGACTTTATACTATAGTTATTTTATGGGTTTTAATCAAAATAATAATATACATTAAAGGAGACATTTGGTAAAATCAATCTGTTTATTTCTTAGAAACAAAATGTGGATCAATATAAGCTCAAAAGACCATGAGTAAAGCTTTTTGAAGCACCTTTTTGTAAAGCCTCTAAACAAACACCTTTAGAAGTTTCAAGAGATTTTATTTTGTAAAGCCTCTAAACAAACACCTTTAGAAGTGTTCTTTTGTAATATCTTTTACCTTAGCTTGTAAATGCAATACTAATAAACTAGCTTGAATCCCGTGCCAAGAACGGATAATCAAAAAATATTTAAATGATCTCTTAAATATAAATAAAATTAGTTTAAAGAAAATAATATTTGATGTATGAGAGAAAATTCTTTCAAATTTTAAAACTCTAAAATTAAACTTTGGGTTGAATTATTTTTAATGAACTTGTAGAATGATCAATATTTACCACTATAAATTAAGAATGAAAAAAAAATTAAGCAATAAACTTAAGAATTTAAAATTAAAAAAATGCGACACGCATTTGCTTTTATAGTGATCATGTTTTAATTTATAGGGCCCGTATTTTTTGAAAGGAAAAACCCATATTTTTTTATTTGAATCACTTATTGAAATAATTTATAGATTATAAATTTATTTTATGGATTCTCTTTCAAAATAATAGATAATGTTTACATGTTTGTGATTTCTTATAAAGCATTAATAGAGAAATAAGAGATTTTGTAAAGAATAATGATATTATATTGTTTTTTTTTGCTTTATTTATAGAAGTATAATATAACAATGACGATATAAAGAATAAGATATTTGCGTGAATTTGAGTCCAATTTTATATTGCCTTTTTTTATAGAATTTTACTTTTTGAAACCTGCACCAAATGTATTGTCCAACTTTGACCAGCCATTTAAAACGTTAATTGATTAAAATAATAGGGCATTTAAACTTAATTATTCTACTTACCCAATTTAGCTCAATGAGTATTTTAGAGGGAAAACAATTAACATGACATGAAGGCGACATGTGTCTTATGAATAATGATTTTAGTATGTAGTATAGATAGAGGTATTACTTTTTCCGTTTCAATTTGATTTATTTATAATGAATATTCTATTTAAGGAGTTACAAATTTGTATATGATTTTTCATAAATATTATCTATAAGTTAAAATATATACTTGTGAAATATTTTAAATACGACTCAACATATAAATTTAATAATATAAAATTATTTTTATAATTTTTATGAAATAAATTCATAGGTATTAATAATTGTGTACAAAATAAATGGAGACATCAAATAGGATTATATTATACTTTGACTTTGTGATTCTTTTATTTAAATGAGAATAAAGCTTTATACTTTTTTATTTTTAGATTGTAATGGACTCATTAAATTAATTATGTTCAGTCTTTAACTATATGTGAAGCTACAAGTAACATTTACTATCAAGTGTTGATCGAAAACAATCTCTTTATTTTCACTAACGTGGATAAGATTAATTACATAAATCTAACTCTAAACTCCGCTTACTTGAGAAATATTTTATGGGCTTGGAATTATGAGATATTATCAGTGCTTTTTTATTTTCGATCAGCATCTATGGATTAGTCACGAGTCGAATTACAATATAAATATAATAAAAATATAGTGAATAGAGAGAAAAAGGTTACCAAAGCAACAGCATCTCTAGCCGCCATGATAATAATATCAGCACAAGAAACAATTTGCGGACATATTTTCTCGAGACCATCTTTAATCTCATCAATAACTTCGAATGATCTTAACGAGTTTATATTTGAGAGTGCGAGTTTCTCCCCTAACATTGTTGGTGTGTCATCTAACAATACCGACCCATCACATCCCTAATCAAACAAACGCAATTTAATTTATCATTTTTTCATTAAGTTTTAAGTATTATATCTTGCATCAATATTAACTAGCAAAACTTAAGGGCTCAAGTACTTGTTCATGCATATAAGAAGAAAAAGACATTATAGAAACATAAAAGTCTATAGTACAAATAAGATCATCAAAACTGAAAAAAAGAAAGTAAAAATGATAAATAAGTACTTCCATAGTCGCTTTTAAATTGCAATAGAATGAGTCCAATTAAGTGTATGAACATATTCATGGAAAATAGATATGTCTAGATGAAAATAAAAGAAAATGATGCAAATTTTTATGTTAAAAAATATAGTACAAAGAAAAGAATTAAAAAAGAAAGTATGATAAAGAATTAAAGATATAGGAAGAGAGGGAGTATATGTCATGGGAAAGTCCGAGAAATGAATAGACAAGATGAAAATGTAACGAAATGTGTGGATAAGAATTAAAAATAGAGTATGAGTAGGGACAATCATTGATCAAGTCAAGTCCAACCAAACCAAACCCAGACAATGTAATTTTTAGTCGACCCAGAATCAAACTCGGATCCTTAGTATCTAAAAATTTTAGACTAAACCTAGACCTGGTTTGATGGGATTTATTTATATTTAATTTATATTTTTTGAAAGTTTGATTAGTTGTAAAATAGATTGTACATAATTCAAAAATTAAATTCAAATAAATACTTTCTCTGTTCTATGATACTTGCTAGTTGCTACATTTCACTTTTTTACGTAATCCAATACACAATTTTAATCATTAATATCTTAAACTATACTTAGCTAAAAATTTTAAAAATTTAATATTACGAAAGTATGCAATTAGACGATTCAAACAAGATCTCAGGCCACTTGACTATATTTCTTCTTATACACTAGTCGTTATATATAAAATAAACTCAAACAATGAATAGTACTCATAAGTCACATGTAGCGAGTATGTCAGAACGGAGGAAGTATTAAATAGACTTCGATTGAAATTTAAAATTTAGATTATATAATAGGTCCTTAGAGTGAATACGGGTCTTATACGAGTCTAAATGTCGAATATCTAAGTTGATGTTGTGTCTATAAAGTTAACTGTTGGGTCTCAAAAAATTAAACTCACACGACCACACCCTATATTTAAGGTGGTTCAGGAGTGATCTTGACTCTTGACCATCTTGAAGCAAGGGTATAGTAAAAATATAATGTAGCAAATTTATAGAACCAACTAGAATAATATAGCAAATTCAATAGAAACGAACTAGAATGAGAGATGAGAACCAAGAAATTACTAACATTTACAAAGCAATCATGGAATTGCAATCTCATGACAGATGCAGCACTCCGTGTTTCTGTGATCATAGCCTTCTTCATGATCTCTCTCACCGTGGATTCTGCTTCTGGGCATGTTTTAGAGTAGAATCCAGGCTGAAGCTCAGCTTCTCCGGTAATTATATGTATGAAGAATACACACAAGATTATGGACCTCAACATTTTTTTGGGCATCCCACACCTTTACAATATAGGTCCAATCAATATTAATACACATAATAAGAAGCTCAAGTGAGAACCGTGCAAACTTATGTGTCTCATAAAAAAATATTATTTTTTACTAAAAAGGTGTCACTTTTGGACAAAAAGTATTACTTTTTTTAAAAAAAATATGACACTTTTAGGCAAATAAGTGTTAATTTAAGAAAAAATTCTAAAAAAACTCACAAAAATGTATTACTTTTCACATAAAAAGAAGGTGTTATTTAAAAAAAAACGTGTTACTTTTATTTAAACTTAACCCATATAAATATAAAGTATTAGATAGATTTCTGTGCCAAACACGATTTATTAATTATTTAAAAAATTACTAATTTTATATGTGTAACTAAGTTATTTTATTACTCCTACGCATATTAAAATTATAAATTGATTTATTTTTAAAACTGTAAGAGTATCACTATCAGATTGAGATACATAATATTAATATACTACTATATAAAACAAAATTATAATATTATGCACTAAACAACATAGATTATAAGTAATTACATAAAATAATAGAAAATTTCTACACATAAAAATAATATAAAAAATATTATTTTTTTGAAGTTATATAAAAAATAACATATATTTAATGTCTTTGTAAAACCTTAATAAAAGTTTTATACCTAAAGAACACATTTTCATATAATAATTAACATATATCTTACTTTATTTATTTATGTATTTTAAACTTGTCAAACATAGGTAATAAAATCATCATTTGAAATTTATTTCACCGATATCTTATCCTAATTGTTTGCTTAACTAATGAATGTGTAATCTATTTGATTTGAACAGTTTTTTATAGGATTATCAATGAAAAACTATTTCAAAATTATTTTCTTTTCAGAATTTATTACAAAATAATTTTAATTTAAAGTTTATTTTTTACATAAATTATTAATATCTTATTTGATAATCATCCATTGTAATTAAAAAATACTACATAACTTAATTGATTGTATAAGGTAAAAAATTAGTAAATAAGGTGTATTACAAAATCTTTTGTAATTAATCAATTAAACACATTTAATCTTACATGATATGCTAAAATATATTTGCCTAATAAAAACATGAAAAGAGCGGAAAAATTTTTATTGTAAAGTCAACATGTGCCCTAATCGTTTCTTCATTATATTGTATAGATTAACTTCGATTTAAAATAATTGTTACAATTAAATATTTTGACGCCTAATAATCATTTTTTTAATATTTAATTTGAAAAAAACACAGTAAGTATTTTAAAATAAAATAAACAAGTACAATATGTGAACAACAAGGAAAAGGAGGACAAATGTTTCACGGACAGGAGCGAGATGAAATTACGAAATAAGTTAATGTCATGTTAGGGAATAATGATTTTATTTGGAAATTTGAAATTGGCTTAAATTTATTATTTGACAAATTATAAATTTGAAAATTTAGATTTGAATCAAATGTATTATTTTAAAGTAGTTAAAATTAAGAATTTGAGAATGACTATCCAAACTTTATTATTCTTCATTTAAGATTTCATAATTAAAATTTATATTTAAAAATAAAATACTTATTCTCAAACATTACATAAATTAAATTAAATGTGCCAATGAAAAACCAAAAACACATAGGAATTTTAGTGAACAAAAGTATATCTTTTGTGTCAACTTTGCTTGATCACTAAATTAATTAATTATTGGTAGTACACCACTATAACTTTAGTTCTTTATCTTCTCGAATTTTCCCTGTACTTTTGCCGATGTGACTGTTTTAGGGTTGATGGGTCAAAATCATGAACTGAATAAGGAAGGTACTGCTATAATTTCATCTGTTTTTCAAATTACTTATGACTTTTAGGTTCACATTGGAGTATTTTTAATTTGATCCAAATATTTTCAGAAAAAAATTAATATGAATAGTAAAAATTTTCAATAATTTTCATACAAAATACTCCCTTTAATTTACTATAATTGTCATATTTTTTTATTTGACAAATTCATATCAATTGTCACATTTTTTTTGTCAATTTATTTTTACTTAAATAACTATGTTCACATAAGTAATGACCAAAATACCTTCACTTTTACAACTTACAATACCTCAACTACTACCTTTACAATTAATTTAATCAATTAAAATACTCAACTACTGCCTTTTTAGTGGACCCATACAACTCCATATCTATAACTATTACTAAAACAAAATACGGCTGATGTCATCACTTTTAAAAATTGCTTACGTGTCACTCTCTTAATAAAAATTTTCCCTCAAAAACTCAATGATGATGTCATTGTTTGACTTTTTTATTTTTAATTATTATAAATATAATATTATTCATTAAATGTATTAAAAAATTACATTTTTTCAATTATTTATAAAATATTTATAATTTATTTACTAAATGAATATAGGATATTGTTTTCAAAAAAAATAAATATAGGATATTTTTAAATCATTAAAACATAAAACTGTAAAAATTTTATTTTTTAATTTATACAAATAAGTCAGAAAAATTAATAAAACCGTGCATTGCACGGGTATTATCTAGTTAATTTAATCAATTAAAAAACGTTGCTTTTTAGTAGGACTATTATATGGAATTATTTTTTACCATAGTTGAGATTATTTTGAGCAAATTTTCCTAATTTTAAACAAATAACCTACTATAAATAAGAAAAAATAGTGAAATAGAGAAATTAGTAAAAAATACTCCCTTTGTTCTTTTTTGTTCTTCCCATTTACTTTTGTTCTTTTTTGTTCTTCCCATTTACTTTTTACACAGTTTTCAAAACAACTTTCGAGCCTAAATATCTCTAAATACGTATTATAAAAAATTATAAAAAATATATGATAAAAAGTATACATTAAGACGAATCTAAAAAGATCTCATATGGATAGATTTTATCATTTATAAATGTCTTAAAAATCTTAATTAAATTTCTCTTTCCAAAAATAAAATATTCTAAACGGGAAGAAAAAAAGAAAAAGAGAGTAGTAAAATAAAGTATATATATGGCGTATTATTCAACCATCTTTTAATTTTTTCATAATTATGCAAATTAACTCATATTCCATATCATCATAATTCATATCCAATAAATCCCGCTTATACAGCAAAATTAACGGAAAAGGGGAGTAAAGCAACAAGTAGAGAGAGGAATACTGCAACTTTAACATTTAAATTTACATAGAACAGTTCTCACAGATACAGCAAAATTAACGGGAAAGGGGAGTAAAATAACAAACAGAGAGATGAATAGATGCAGAATTTTTGTTGAATTACTTCAATATACTCCATAAAATTAAAGTATAATTATAATGAAATCAACAGAGATGAAATGCAAATCACCGATCACTAACTTTATGATTTTCTAGATACAATTTTATTTTTGTAATTAAAGAGTAAATTTAGTAAAGTGATTAAAAAACAAATACAGAAGATTTACAAACCTAAAATTATAATCCAAATCATAATTAAAGAAGAAGAGAGGATGTAAAAGTACCTGATAATTGAAGGAAGGACGATTCGAGACGATAGATGAGAAAAATTTGGGAATTTTTTGTAATTTTTGGTTCAAAGGGTTTTTATGGATGTGATGGGGTTTTATAGATGTGAAAATCGTCAAATTGATATTTCGGTGATTTAATTTAGGGAACATTTGTTTTGTTAGCTTACAGTCTACAGAAGGAAGTTTATTGGAAATTGAACTTAAAGTCTCGCATGATGATATATATTCCTCCGTTTTTCTTATATTGCATCAATGAGAAATTGGTGTATTTTTAAGAAAGTGATAATAAATGAAGAAAGAGAATGAATTCTGTAGATGAAAATAAAAAAGAGTTAAAATTGTGAATGAGATTAGTGAGACGAACCAAAACGAAAAATATTGCAAATTCAATAAGAAGAAGGGAGTATACTCCCTCTAATTCACACTTAATGTCTCGTATGGGTTTAACATCAATATTAAAAAACATAAGGGTCATTCTAAAATCTAAATAGTAGATAATATGTGATTTTAAGGATAAATTGGTAATAGAAAGAGATTTTAAATAGAAATGAAACATTTGAGGTGAAGTTACCGAAAAAGGAAATGAAATATTATCTCTGATTGAGGGAGTATTTTATGTTTTTCTCATTGTCACCTATAAAAAAATTAGGTGAATTTAGTGGAAAGGAAAATTAAGTTAAAGAATGAGACAAAAATTAAGTGGGGGATAGAAATGAGTTATTTAAGATGAATAGAGTGTTTAAGTTTGTGAAAAAAAATTAAGAATTTTGTTTGATTAGAATTGTTATTTATTTGATTGATTGTTATTCTATTGTAGATGTTGTATGACATTTTTATCAATGAATTATTAGGTTCCTTAAAAAATCAATTAGAAAATTAAACTAATTATTGAAGCACGTGTTTATTTACAGTTAAACGACTATACAAGACTTGTTTAATATGGTATTTGTCAAGGAAAAAGTCTAATATGGACTTGGTCTACACTAATATTATTGTGGTCTAACTACACTCCTCTCCCCCTCAGTCTTCTACTCTACTCTTCCACTCTATTCCACTCCACTCTTATACTTACACTTCATCTATTTCATCCTTATATTTCATAAATTTAAAAATTAAAAATTTAATTTTAAAAATAATTTAAATAATTTAAAATTTTAAAAATTAAAAAGATAAAAAATAAAAAAAAAATTAATTAAAAATTAATGTTAAAAATTAAAATTTAATAAATTAAAAATTTTTTAAAATTAAAATTAAAATTAAAAAATTAAAATTAAAAATTTTTAAAAAATTAAATTATTTTTTTCAAAAGGTTTTTTTACCGGTTGCTTTAGAGTATGTAATAAAGAGTGAAAACTAAAGAGAGTAAGAATAAAAATGTTAAAATTTAGTCCATTCTATTTTAGTGTATACCAAGTGCATATATGTTGAACTCTTTGGTAAGACCCAAGCCACTATGTAGAGAAAAATTGATTGAGCAAGTAAATGTGTAATACTTCCTCCGTTCTGATTTACTTGCTACCATTGCATGGACACAAAGATTAAGAAGTTACTGTGCAATGATGAGTAGTAGGTGGAAAGTTGCTTTTTTAGAATTTTTTAATATTATTTGTAGAAAAATGAAAAAGAAAAATAGAAATAATTAGATATAAAGTAGGATATAAAAATAAAAGTAGGTATAACTTTAAATGATTGATTTTTTACTAAAAAATAAAATGTAGCAAGTAATATGAAATATCCTAAAATGGAACGGAGAAAGTATTGACTTGACCAGAAGATATAAGCGGTTATGCTACCACTTGGACTGTTTAGCTAACTGATTTTGATCTGATTAGACTGGTTGTCTTCTACTTTGGAATATGGACTTTGCACCAAAAACTACGGTACACAATTTGAGATCTTTTACCACTTATTATTCTTTTTGTACCAACTAATTCATTCTATTTGTAAATGACACGATGATTAAAAAGTTGCTTATAGAGTGTTAACGTTGTGGGGTGTTTAAAAATAAAAGAGCTAATACAAAGATTAAAGGTGTTAAAGATGTAGGGTTATCTCCATCTATTATCTATAAATAAAATAGGGGCAATTAATATTAAAAGGAATTAAAATAAAATAAAAAAATTTATTGGAACATAGTGAGTATTCTGTTACACATTATGATTAATATCAATACGGATATTGTGAGATCTGCTATTGATTTTAATCATAATGTATAACGGAATACTCACTCCGTTTCAATGAATTTGTCTCATTTTCATTATAGTTTGAGAGGGTCAAAGTTATTAACCAAATGAAAAAAAAAAACTAGAGAACAAAGATTTGAACTCTCGGCCTCTTATTTTAAAATTATATTATATTCTTAATCACTAAATAATTGTAACATACATCAAGTTTTATCATTTCATATCATGACCCTAAGTTTTAGATATTTTATAACGGTTGAGAGACTTTTTTTTTCACATGGTAACCTAAAAATTCATCATATTTAATCTCTCTAACCTTTTTTTGGTATTTCTCTTAACAATGTTAGTTCTAATAAATAAACTACCAGGATCATGAAATTTTCCCAACAAATTAGACAAGAATTTGTGATTGAACACAAAAACTTGTGTGAGACCGCCTCACTTGTGAGTGGCATCTTATTGGATCGGCCCAATTGTACTTTTTTTTTACCAATTTCACAAATTAAAATGTCAAATTTAAGAGTTAAAAGACCAATTTTAAGACTTAAAAGACCAATTTTGAAATTGGCATTTTAAGACATGCAATTTGACAATCCATTTTTAATACTTAAAAAACCAATTTTAAGACTAAAAAGATCAATTGCAGGATATTAAATTCTCATTTCAGCTTTATAATATGATTTCTCAAACATTAAAAAGTTGATATTAAAAACATTGAAATTGACATTCTAAATCTTAAAATAGGATTTTTTAAGTTTTGAAATTGTCCTTTTAAGTCTTGAAATTTATATGTCAGAATATTTTTTAAAAAGTTATTGGGCCTGAGTTAGTTGCACGGCTAACGCCGTCTCATAGGAGATGCTAGCATCGCTACGTTCCATGTCAATTTAATTTATGTTATTATTTTACTCGATGTTAATATAAAGGATTTTTATTTTCGGTCTTGTAAGAATTTACTATACATATGAAAAAAAATTCTATTTTACTTAGCATATTTCCTTAGAAATACTATAATATTTTGTATTTTATCTAAAAACCCTAATCTCCATATAGTTGGTTAAATTTTGAATTATATTTGATTAAATTTATTATATATTTGTTAATTTTTATTTCTGATGTAGATGTCGCATGACTCTTTATTAGGGTAATCTTCAAAATAATAATAATAATTTCTATTTTAGTTAGATATTATTCCCTCCGTTCCTTTTTGTTTTTCCACCTTACTAAAACGGGTAGTTCCATAAGTTTTTCCACTTTAGAATATTTTCCATTTTTGGAAAGTTTTCATCCCACTTTTACCCCTTAAAACCTCACTTTCCTTACTTCACACTACTATTTAATTATTTTCTCTCTCATACTTCCAATACAATCTTTACATTACACTATTATTTAATTATTTTTTCTCTCATACTTCCAATACAATCATTAATTCCCACTACTATATAATTAAAATAATACCAACTACCACCAAAGATTCTATTTTTCTTGATCTTGGTGAAAAAACAAAATAAGAACATCAAAAAGAAACGGAGGGAGTATCTTATATCATACTATCTTTTATCTTAGTTAAGATATAATCTTATAGAATATCAAATCTTCCATTTCAGTTAGGATATCATCCAGAGAATATCTCATTTCTATTTTAGTTTTATATTTTATCAAACTCCTAATCATACAATGTAATAAAAAGAATGTAAAATTCCACATGACATTCTCATAGTGAATTGTTATATGAAATAATTCTTACCTAAGTTAACATTTACTTATTCCTTAATATATGTCACAAGTAGATATTTATTTTAATATATCACAAGTAAATATTTATTTTAATTCTTACCTAAGTCATAAAATGTATTCCATATATTAATTTTAAATTTTAAATTTTCAAATTTTGCTGAAAGGAGATTTAATTACTCATAACTATTGCTCATTAACTTAAAATATCTTTAATTATTACTTAACCAAAGTCGATTGAACCTCGTAAACTCAACCAATTTTAAAAATTTTAGTAAATTTTTGAGTTTATATCAATATTTTTTTTAGTTATAAACTTATAATCAGTTAATTTTTTTTTGCCTATTTTCAGAATTTGAGTTAGTATTCCACAAGTACAAATTTAAAAATCTATCTTCAAAAAAATTTTAAAAACTCTTTTTGATTTAGTATAATATGAAAAACTAATTTTGAAAATTAAAAAAATGAATTTTTAGATCAAATCTGCATTGTTTAAAATTTTTGTTATGTAGTATTCCTCCATTCTAAAATAATTGCAACGTTCGACTTTTTATGAAGTCCAATACATTAATTCAATCTAAAAAATCTCTAATGAGTATATTGAAAATTATATAATTTTGATATTAATGATCTTACATTAAGACGAATTAAACAATATCTCACTTGGTTATATTATAACTTATTTATTAAAAATTAATCACAAATTAAAGGTGGTGAATGAATCATCATACAATATTATAATTTTGTTGCTAAATAACAAATGTCAAGCTAACAATCAATCTTGTCTTAGTTAGCCTAATTATTAGAAGTATTTATTAAAAATTAATCACAAATTAAAGGTGATGAATGAATCATCATACAATATTATAATTTTGTTGCTAAATAACAAATGTCAAGCTAATAATCAATCTTGTCTTAGTTAGCGTAATTATTAGAAGTATTTGAAATTTTGAGCTCAACTATGAGAATTTATTTTTCATGGTTTAGCTTGTAATAAAAAAATAGTACTCCTTCCGTTCGTTTTTGTTTGTCAACTTTAAGTTGTTCCACTTTTGAAGAGAGAAATTTTAAATTTGATTTTTGAAGTATATACTAAAGATAAAATATATTCAAGTAGGATCTTGTGAGATTTGTATCGATGCAAAACTTTTTAATATATAATTTTTAAAATTTTTTATGATTCATATAAAGATATTAAGACTTAAATTTACTTTGAAATACGATGATAAAAATAACGTGGAAAAATAAAAATAAAAATAGTACAATATAGCCCACTAGCTCTCTAGTTCCATCATGGTGATGGGATAGATTAAGATAAGAATCTGCATTGTTGTCAAAAATTAACAGGATTCTGTTGGAAAACAGGGGGCCATTTCTTCCTGATTGACTAAGTAGTATTTTATTATTCAATCTTATTAAATTTGTATTATTTTTCATTTTGGTTCGTTAAATTTGCATTATTTTTATTTTTGGATAATGATCCACCACTTTATTTTAATTTCTTCCATACATTTTAACATTCTTCTAATTTCATTCATACAATTCATACTCTCTCTTTGTTTATTATTATTTTTTAAAAAACAATCATCTTTCTCTTTGATGGAGGACAGAGAAAGTAAGCAAAAGGCCAGATATTTTTGTTTATGATGTTGTTACTTGTTAGGACTTAGGAGTAACTTCCAATGCTTCAACCATGCACGTGAGCAGTGAGCATGTTTCCTTATACTTTCTCCGTTCTTTTTTACTTGCAGCATAGTTGACTGCGGTACCATTCATCAAGCAAATTGACTTTTATATTGTCAGTAATCAAAAAGTTAAAACATAGTTATATGAGATCTTGTTTGAATCGTCTCGGTTCAAAGTTTATTAATTTTGAGTTTTTATAATTTTTCGATATTTATGATTAGAGATATTGAAGATTTCATTTGTATATTGGGAAGTGTGAAAAAACAAATGGTGCAACTAATATGGAAAGGAGGAAGTAAAATTTTTTAATCAATCATCATGTTTTGTTAATAAAATAAATAAAATAAAAAAGAGAAATTAAAATTTTAAAAGCTCCACCCTATTAAGTTCTTCAAATAAGGATTAATTTCAAATAAAAAAGTTCTTCAAATAATGATTCTTTAATTTCAAAAAAAAAAAGTTCTTCAAACAAGGATGATTTGTCAATATTACAAATCATCATTATTTACTTAGATTAACTCCTATTATTACTCTATAATATATCTGCTAACTTTGTCTCAATTTTTCGTTTTAGTTTGTCTCATCAGATTTATTCTTTTTGTATTTTTATTCATGACACACATTTATTCTTTAACTCTCATCAAATATTTAACTTTTTTGTTTATCCCATCCATACATTTTTCACACGTTTTTATAAAATATTAATATTTTTCAAAATTATTCCACCAATTCTCATTGGGCAAAATTGGTGAGACAGGGAAGTAACTTTTAAGTCCGTCTATTTCAAAGAAATACTCCAAGTATAAATGAGGTGAAATTAAAAATAATGAATAAATGTAATAAAAAGTGGGACAAATATATGAATGAGACGGAAATGTAAGTGAAATGTTGGAAGAATATATAAAAAACATTTTTTACTTGCACCAAAACAAACTTTTATTTCACTACACCGTGGGAATATTTTAGATATTGTGTTTATTATACGAGAAGATAACATAATCATGTGTGATTTAGAATTATTCATCTTGTTGCATATTTTTGTAATATCAATTTTTTATAATATTTAGTTATATATAACTATAAATATAACCGATCTAACAAATGTTTTGAACTGAATAAAAAAAGTATTTAAATGCAAATAAAAACCAGATGAAATAGAAGTCATAACCAACAATAAAGGTAATATATATTCAATAACAAGTAATTTCTTGATACGCCGTCTTTTCTAAAGACGATTTTCAAAAGTCCAGCCCAAATCTATATTTAGAATTGGACTGGGCTTATGGGTCGGATCTGGGTCGTGTCCAGCAAGACACAGATCCAGACCCTAATTTTTTTGTTGGACCCAGACCCAGACCCGGATCCGTATGGTCTAAAAACTTTAGACCCGGACCCAGAACCTTAGGTTCTAGCGGGTCTAGGATATGGGTTTCTATTTTAAAGTTGTTTCTTTGATAGACAGTCTCTTACAAGAATAGCAGGAGAATTTGTGTTCATAATTTAGGCAAAATTTAACATCACAAATTCTTACTTGAGACCGTCTTTTGTAAAGACGACTCTCAAAAGCCCAGTTTAATTCTAAATATATATTGTTACAACTCCAAACATTGATTTGGGCCAGACTTTTAAGAGTCGTCTTTACAAAAGACGGTCTCTCAAGAGAGCACCTGATTTAACAGAAAAATTGAAATGGATAAGACTTTAAAACAAAAATAATAATGAAATAAGATTGAAATCAAACTATATCCAAAAGTAAGCGTCTAGGAGTCCAGAGCATAGGTTCGGCATTATTCGCATTTATTAACTGCGAATTGAAGGCAGATTTTCAAAAAAAGTAGAAGGGGCTGTTCGCAGTTACTAAGTGCGAACAGGTCAAAGGGAGTCAACAGGCTGTTCGCACTTAGTAACTGCGAACAAGTCTTGACTCCATTTGACCTGTTCGCACTTATTAAGTGCGAACAACCCCTTGACTTTTTTTGACTTTTCAAACTAACCGTTATTTCAATTCCTCTATAAATACACCTTATAACTCGATTCATCACATATTTACCAAGCTATCATCCTTTTGCTTAGGTAAGTTTATATGTTAAAATTCTTATTTATATAGTTATTAAGTTTTTATTTTTGATCAGTAAAGGATGCTTTAATAGAGTGTTGATTGAGGAGCTAGTAACCTACATTTGAGTTAATAAACAAAATTCATTATAAGCTTAAAAACGAAATATAAAGTCAAAAAAAAAACAAAAAAACTTACTAGACTATCCCAGACTAGTTTTGAAGTGTTGAATTAGATTAGGAATGAAAGAATTAATGGATACAAGGTAGTTTAAGTGAGGTTTAATGGAGAGAAATGTCGATTTTTTAAGCTTAGGGTTTTTTGAATTGGGGGAAATGGGGTTCTGGGGAAGAAGCTGATGATTTTAAGAGATCAGCCTGTTCGCAGTTACTAAGTGCGAACAGGTCAAAACAGTCAAACCTAGCTGTTCGTACTTAGTAACTGCGAACAGCCCCACAGCACAGGTTTGAAAATTTCACGCTTACTTTTGAAAAAACTTTGATTTCAATCTTATTTCATTATTTTTTTTTGTTTTATAATCTTATCTACTTCAAATTTTCGATTTAACATTGATTTTGGTTGAATGGGCTATACATCTACTAGGGGTAATCCAATCTTTATCAGCCCAGCCCACAAATTAAACCCTGCTAACGACTGCCTCCATTTCCATTTCAATTGATGCAACCGCAAAACCTTCTTCCGCCATTTTCATTTATTCATTTTCTCTCTCCTCCATTGAAGAACGTTCAGAGCAATCCATGGGAGGAAGAGGAAGAAGCCGTACTCAGAGAAAACATTTTAAGCAAAGCCGTGATAATGTCTGGAAACATGGCTCTAATTCAGATGCTTCTTCTGCTGTCGACGCCGATAACTCCGCTGAAATTCAAACCACCAAAAAAGATAGCTGGGAGCCTTTGAAAACTCAGAACGCTGCTTTTGAAGATTATTACAAGGTAGTATAATTTGTGCTAGTTTTTTAGAGTGAAGAAAGATTTATGTTTTAAAATGAAATTGAATTTGATAGGAGCAAGAGATTGTGGCGCCGGAAGAATGGGATACCTTTATTGAATTTCTACGGAAACAGTTGCCTGCTGCTTTTCGAATCAATTCCAGGTACGTGTATATGATTTATTCTTCCTTTGCTTTCGTGTTGGGTGATTTAGGGTTAATTGAAGGTGTATATTTGCTTTATTGTTGCATTTGTAATACTTCTATATGATCTTATTTATATGCCTCTCTCTTTTCAATTTTATTTGCGAGTTGCTTGATTATTATGTTTATGTCTTGGAAACTGGTGAAATTTGTTTAGGCAGCTGGATTAACTACTTTGATGATGTTATTGAAGTATTTGATTTGATCATAATCGGACTGCGTGCTGTTGAGTTTGAATTTTTTTTTTATTGTTATGAATTATGATTATAATTATGATTCGAATAGTAATTTTTGTTAGAGAAGAGTGAGTCAAATTATCCGGTGAGTGACTTCAGGGAAGATTTTGTTTTGCTTAGTGTTTAGAATTTCAATTGATTGGTCAATGCAGTCAAGATACTATATCGATTATGTTTCATTTATTTAAAATTGATAGCTCTTTGTGCAAGACTATCAAGGTGGTAGGCAGTGGTGTTCTCACCACAGCGTTCCCCGTGGTCGACTACAAGTTTTAACTTCAATGGTATTTCCAATGAACCCATGCTTCTCTACTGTTTTATTTTCCTATGACCCTACTTATTCACTGTGAATGCCAATATTTGAAAAAAGGGTCCAGTAACCTGAGAAGAAACTGTTGGCGTGTGCCTTTGTCAAACCTATCAGAATTTGGAAAGCCATGTAGTTGTAGCAATGATATTAGATGAATCATGGTGGAGAAGGTTGATAAATCTAGGTGTGTGCTGAGCAACCCACGATGTTCAAGCATAGAGTATAGACAACCTTAAGTGCTTGTCAATTTATAGGGTTTAGACTTGATTATTGGTATGGGGAGGGGGAGGGAAATGAATATGATGTTGATTGTTTGGCATAACAAACATTGTTAGACTCTGATCACAACAGCAGTGTAATGAGTAATCACCCTTGACAGGGGTAGGCAGAGAGTTGGTATTGATGACTCAGTTGATTGGCTGTTTTGAAAGAGGTGATTGCTTGCTTTATCATTTGCTTAGCCGCATAACTTGGAGTTTTTGTTAATGGAGTGAAACTCAAAGACATCTTTTTAGGTCACTCAATGATTAGTCTAATATGACTTCCTTTTGCTTCTCGTTATCGCTGAGGAAGGCGACGGTTAATATCTGTATTTGATTAATTGGAGGAAGATAGAATATGGAATTACTAATCCATAGTAGTTGGAGATGAGGAAAATCATTGACAAGGGTTCTTGGCACGTGCACTGGCAATGTGCTCCCCAAATACCCCCAAATGAGATGGAAAACCAAATGGAGAAGCTCAGCAATGCAAAGTGGTGACTTGGCCGACTCTACCATATGAGCGGCGTGCACCACATGCAAGTCTTCTTATAATATTTTTACCTAGAAGATTAACACGTGCAAGTCTTCTTATAATATTTTTACCTAGAAGATTAACACGTGCAAGTCTTCATATAAACTACGTGAATGCTTTTTTTCTCAATTAATGGCGATGATTTCCTTGGTAATGACTACTTGTCTTTTAATTATTGATTTGGGAACTGAGTTTCTGGTTTATGGATATCATTTGATATTTTTTATGTTTTTTCATTGATAATCATTGAATCTAGGTAACTAAGTAATGATATTCTTAATTTGTTGTATTTTTTTTGTTAATTAGATTAATTGAGCAAATTAATACTTTGTTTGATTGAAATAAAGTAGTTGTTTATCATTGTGACTTAAAAAAATGGACATGCACGTTTGTACTTAAAAAACTTATAGTTTAGTTTTCACTTCGGTCCCCTAAAAGCTCATAGTCCGCCCTTGTGGTGACCCAAAGTTGGGGAAACAAGTAATATGGGCAGGTCACTAAAATAAAACAAGGAAACAAACATGTGGCATGCCTGATTGAAACTGTTTTAGGTTTGTGACTTCTGAGAAATTAATTTTTAATTTTTAAAGTCTGATTTGTGAGTCCATCTCTCATCTCCAACTATTTTGCTTTCCTTTTTTCTTCCCCCTTATGGGGTGTGTTAAAACTTAAAATCTTTCTCTTGCAATTTAGCATTTTTTAGTAGGATTCATTTGTCATTTTATATTGATTTACTTTTACCAACCCATAACAAAATTCCCGTTGATTAATTTTGCAGTAGCCAGTTCTGTTTGGACATTCGTTCACAATTGGAGGATGACTTTGTAAAATCTCTTCAGTCTGAGGTACTGTGTCATCCTTCCTTTTTTTTTTTGCAAGCTTAGTGATTTTGGTATAACACTATTCTTTATGTATAAATATCTATATGATCATATAATTGAATATCTTTGCCGTTTTGCTTCTTAGTTTACAGGGGATGAAACAGAAGCTCTTCGGCCATTGCCTTGGTATCCTGAGAATTTAGCATGGCATTCAAACTTTTCTCGTAAACAGTTGAGGAAAACCCAGACACTAGAGAGGTAAGCTTATATTTCTTTTTTATTTGACAAGGTCAGTTTTACCTCCATATTTGGTTTTGTAGTTGTAGATGTCCCATTTCTGTCCACTTACCATCATTGGTTATCAGATGTTAGATACTATCATAATTTTTTTCGAATCAGACCATTCATTAGTTTGTGCTTCACATAAAATATGCAATCTAGGAGGAGATGAGGTTTGAATTTCTATATTCAACAAAAGTCTAAAAATGGTATATGAGATGCAATCTGCAAACGATGAAGTAATTTTCTGCTCTTAGATTTGTCAACAAGAACTGTTTTAGGGTTTAAATCTAAATGAAGATACCTAGTTTTTATTTTTATTTTTATTTTTATTTTTTATTTTATTTTTTAGTTTGATGTCTGAGAATCCTATTTTATAATAATTGTTATTTGAGTAGCAATTTATTCGGATTAATTTATGGTTATATGTGAATAGGGCTATGGATGATTCAGTTTCCATTGAACATTTTAATATTGGTGTTTAGAATGTATGCTTGATTACTGTAGCTATTTTATTTTTTTTCCTTGTTAGTTGTTATAATAATTGTTATGGTGTGTTTTCAGGTTCCATGAGTTTCTTAAGCTAGCTCATGAAATAGGAAACATAACACGGCAAGAGGCTGTCAGCATGGTTAGTTATATTGCATATCTGAAAGTATTTTTCACTCTCATTTGTATACTAAAGCTCCTGCAATTTATAAATTGAATCATGTTCAATCTATTTTATAATGCAATGTTCCTTATAAAATTGTAGAAAACAATCATGGTATTGCTTTTATTATAACTATAAGGGTACAATTCGTCTAATGTTATCAATGTTATTATCTGAGATATTGATGGTCAAAGCCTTATCCTTGAAACTTTTGGGTGTTTTCATGTTAAAAGCAGAGCGTGTTTTGTTTTTTGAAACAGAGGGTGTTTATCATATCAAGTAATTTATGCTGATTTTTGATGTCATTTGTCACTACTTTAACAGGTGCCTCCCCTTTTCCTGGATGTGCATCCAGATCATTTTGTTCTTGACAGTAAGTTTTCTGTTTTCTGTTTCAATAATGGTGGTCCAAATCTAACACATGGTGATGTACTGATGCAGTAAAGAATCTTTTTAGCCGTGTGGAAAATATAATCCAAGTGTCTTTGATCCACCATATCGCTTATTTTCTTAACTATACCCTTTTTATTCTTCATGTTCAATTTACTCTGCTGGTTTTGATGGATGCCATTGTCGTTTCTTAGTGTGTGCTGCGCCAGGTTCCAAAACATTTCAGCTACTTGAGATTATACACCGTGCAAACGAGCCAGGATCCTTACCAAGCGGAATGGTTTTTGACTATTCTGTTCAATGCTTCTGAATCATTGAGTATGCATTTGGCCCCACAACTACATTTGTATATCTAATCATGATTTTTGATGTATAGGTTGTTGCAAATGATGTTGATATTCAAAGAAGCAATCTTCTCATTCACCAAACAAAAAGGATGTGCACTGCCAATTTGATGGTTACTAATCATGAAGCACAAGATTTCCCTGGATGCCGTCTCAGCAAATTTCTGCCTAAGTGTTCTGATTTATCTGCAAAAGGGCTGATATTAGATCAGCTTCTCTTTGATCGTGTTCTTTGTGATGTACCTTGCAGTGGTGATGGTACACTCCGGAAGGCTCCTGACATCTGGAGAAAATGGTAACATTAATTTCAATCATTCTTATGAAATCCTAGCAAATTACTTCATACTGTTGCTCAGCTCGGGTTCTTCACTTCATTTGTGCCTTATGCACAACTTTTGCAGGAATGCAGGAATGGGCAATGGCCTTCATGGTCTGCAGCTTAAGATAGCTATGCGAGGTACGTTTTAGCCTTTTTTGTTTATATTTTTCTATATTGATCTAAACGATTATGCAAATGTATTCTATAATAATTCACTGCTATAACATAAATATACGACTACAATTTATGTAATAATTTTCTCTGTTTTGTCACATAATTCACTCACTTCACTACTAAATCCTGATTGGATTCAATAATCCTCAACTGGGGTTCACTCGCAACTCTATACAACTTGATTTGCAACTTGAATCGATCTAAAAGACTAAGTAGAATATAGAAAGAAGAAATCAAGAAGAATCTTTTGCGAAATAGAACCTTTCAAGTTTAAAGCTTTTAGAACTTCAGAGGTCCTCAAGTCAAAGGTAATTGAACCACAACGATCATGTCACTGGATCTCGTTGACTTGCCTTCAAAATGACTGGTTCAACCTATAAATTACAATTGGCTTTCCCTTTTATTTTTGACCTAACCCAACGTAATTACATTGAACCCACTTCCCCAACTACTCTCCTTTCACAACCTTCTCACCTCCCTCTCTACCATCACCGTTACCCCTAGCCCTCACCAAAACAATCTCTCTCTCCTCCGTACAACCACCATCATTTTATCTCTCTATATTTTTGTCATCAATTGCAAAAACCCTAAATCAATTTAAACGCTTACCACTCACCCTTTTTTTTTATCTCTGAAATAAACCCCATTGAATTATTAGCTTTTCACTTCTCCATCACTTCACTTTTCACTTTACCCTATTTACAATTTGACACCATGAATACTTTACCCAATAAATTGAAGAAAATAATAAAGAGGGTTTAAAAGTTAAGACTAATTCTTCACTTCTTTATTACTTCGCTCTTCATTTCACTTTATTTACAATTTGAACACTATTAATGCTTTACCCAAATAATTGAAGAGTACCAATAAAGAGATTTTTTATGTTTACCTTAGTGAACAAAAGATGGGTCTTAGGGTAGTGGTACCGTTGCAGCAACGACGCAGCAGAGGAGTGGTGGCGCGTTTGACAGTAGATATGTGGCTGTAGTGGGCCACACAAGAAGAATAGAGGGATGAGAGAGAAATATGATACACCATCTTGATGAAGAATCCATGGTTGATTGAAAGAAATTAAAGATGAAGGCATATTGATTTGGGGGTTGACTAATTGATGATAATGGTATTTTGTTAATTAATAAGATATAAATGATGGTAGTTATGGTAGTGTTAATGTTGAGGGTGACAATGAGGCTTTATGTGGAATCATGTTTCCTAATGCAGAGCGCCATTGATCAAGAATCGTGTCTTGGTTGGACTGTCCACAATTAATATATTTAATTTATCTTGAGACTTCACAACTTCAACAACAACAACAATGCCATAACCTTAATCCCAATAGATTAGGGTCGACTACATGAACCAATATATCAGTTTCAATGGTCATCCTCATGGATTCTTCTTCTCCATTCATTTCTTGTTACCCAATAGGTTTCTAGTCGCTAGGTGAATGCGCTAGCTTTTACGTATGAGGCGCCCAAAATCCAGTACAAAAATGAATTAAGAACCTAAAAGACCCTAAAACATCGAGAAAAAGAAGAGAAATAACAAGAGAGAAGTAAACAAAAGAAAACATACTCGTGGCATAATTGGATTAGGAGAACTGGTAGATAATAATTATTTCCATGAATATATCAGTTTAGATCTCCCGCACTAAAAATGGGAAAAGTGCCCCTTTATTGGTCATCTTCCAATTATCCCTTTTCCCAATACTCATTATAACATAAAATTATTTTTTTGCTCTTCTCCTATTTCAGATTATGTGTAGCAGTAACAACAATCAGAATGATTTCATCGATTGGAGAAAAATTAGATTTGTATTTCTAAAAATAATCTTGTCTATTTCACTAACTAAGTAAAAATTAGAGGAAATAATACTTGGTTCATGGTGATTTGCTTAGCTAAATAGGCTCGTCAACGTTGAACTATCGAGGAGTAGAATCCTAGAAGTTATACACAACGACAATGCCAAAGCTTTAATGTCAACGATATGGGGTTAGCTATGTGAAGTGAAACAAACAAATAATTGTGGGAAAATGTTGCCAAGATTTCACTTTTTTTTTTTGCATTATTTAATATTAATCTACAACTAAAAAAATTAATTTCAATGACATCTACATATTACATATATTGTCCTCTATGTTTTAGTTATGCATGCTTCTTTTTTTATTTGCTATTAACTAGTCATTTTAGCCTTTTTGCAAAATAAAAACTCTAAATCCACAACAGTCATCACCCGAATGCCAATAGTTGGCTCCCGGGGGTTGGGGGGTTCGGATGTATATCACCTTTCCCTTGTAATAACGAAAAAGTTGTTTGTAGTTGACTCTTTGATAGTAAACATCATCTGTAACTTCACCTAAATATAAGATGCAAATGATTCATGAGCCATTTTATCGTAGTCAATAATTGCTTTTAGTTTAAGTGTTGACCTTGGCCTCCTTAGACCTTGCTTGCTCTTTTTAGTGGGCCACGTTAGGTTTTATATGTGTGGTGTATAACACGAGCATTCCAGACGCTTGAAATCCATGTACTTTTCTATCAATGGTTTTGGTTTCATAGTGGAAGGATCATTTTATATGTTTTGAGAGGATAATAATATGTTGCACTTATAGATTTTCTTTAGTTCAATGCTATTGTAGTGTAAATTCTAACATACCCTTATTTGCATAGCAATATTAACATACTGTCCTAGATACAGTCTTTGATTTTATTTACCTACACTTTTGTAGGTATAGCTTTGCTTAAGGTAGGGGGAAGAATGGTTTACTCCACATGTTCGATGAACCCAGTGGAAAACGAGGCTGTGGTTGCAGAGGTAAATCACATTTCATAAATGTTCGACATGGTCTTTCTTATCCCGCTATAATTAAGCCTTCCTAACTTTGTTATTCAATGTAATCATCTTTAAAGATGTAGACATTTTCAAGGTTACCCTAACCCATGTACTATTTGGGTATGTAGGGATAGCCCAATACAACCAGGATTGACTATGGAATTTGGACTTGGTCCGAATGCATTAACCCAGCTCCAAAGATTCGTAGATTCTTTCCACAATCCAGATTTGTGGATCCATGGTCCGTTTCCATTGATCTATGAATCAAATCTGCGGATCCATGGGGTGGAACCGTGGATTCATTAACCGGATTCATGGATCCCTTGACCGTATCGAAATATCCGTGAACCAGATCCTAATACCTAGGATCCCTTGACCAAATCCGTAGATCCATGAACCAGACATGGATCCACGAATCCATAAACCAGATTTGTGGATCCATAGACCATATCCAACTATCCATGAACTAGATTTGTGGATCCATGGACCGGATCCGTGGATCCATCGAACCTCTCCATAGATTCATGCACTGGATCTGTGGATCCATAGATCCATGAAGGCATGAACCATGCATGTGGATCCATGGAACATATCCAAAAAGGTACATGGGTCGGATTATAGATCCACGGATCAAATTTCGATGATCTATGGATCTGGATCCGTTGATCCATGAATCAAAATCATGGACTTGGATCCATATATAGTAGAGAATTTTTTCCTGCTTTAAATGCTAATATGCAATGGAGAAATTTCAAGAACAGGACTTTGACTGTACATACAATTTTGGGTTAACAGGGGAGTGTATATAGATAACGCCTTTATAGGAGGCTCATTTTTGACAGATTGGATTCACCAACTGTAGTAAAAGCAAATTGCAAGTCAAGTACAAAAATTTGAAGATGAGGATTCCTCTTCCTGTTTCATGCAATCAGTCTATTCTTGAGCAAATTGGATCACCAATTTTGCGGAGTCTATCATTTCTCTGAACATTGAAAATTCTAATTTTTCTTGTCGAAAAGATGACTATGAACTTTGAGCTTGGGCTTCGTTTGGTGTCTCAGCAATTCCTGCATTATTTATATAAATTTCTCCTCATTCTTATATAGCTGTTGGCAATTGGCATAAATTTAGGCTGTGACCCATGATAATCATACTGAAAATTTGGTAAAGTTATGTAGGATATCATATTGAGATATTTGGTTGGGTTGTGAGGGGAAGAAGAGTTTTAATATCTTATTCTGAAACATTTCCTGAATCAATATAACCACTCTCAGAAATCATCAATTGACAACAGTGGAACATGTCCTAGACCAGCTGTTCTATTTGTTAACAAATAGTGCGCAGGGTCAGCAATGTTGCTCTAGTACTGTGCTTTGATATTTTTTTTATCCTACTTTGACACGGGAAGTCATTGTTGGAAGAAGCACCCAATTGGCAAGTTTTATAATTTGAATGAAGAGACATGTGGCTTTCTCTAGCAGCCAGACTCCATGATTTATCTGTAAAGGAAGCTTGCTAGAAGTTTTAAATTCCTGTTCTCCCAGGGCGTTATGGTCTTGTTTTACTTTTGCATACATTCCCTGGTTAAGTCTACTCTGATGACAATTGTACATTTAATCCCTTTGTCACATTTGTCTACAATGTTTCAATTCAGATCCTGCGAAGGTGTGGGGACTCGATTGAGCTTCTTGATGTCTCAAGTCACCTTCCTCAATTAGTCCGTCGTCCCGGTCTTAAGAAATGGAAGGTAAGCCAGTTAAAATATGAATCTCGTGATTGTAGTTCATGCTAAACGTATAAAGACATTGCTAAATTCGATTTGCAGGTCCGAGACAAAGGCGTTTGGCTATCCTCATACAAGGATGTTCCTGAACATCGTAGACCTGGTATCCTTTCCAGCATGTTTCCATCTGGGAAAAATATTGTTAGTTCATCTGAAAAAAATGATGGACATGGAGCTGCAGAAGGAGAGGATGGTGAGGGTAATATGGATGCTGAATGTATCGCTGAACCAGCGATGAATGACGATGCTTCACTTCCTGAAATTAATGATGATGAAGTCTCTAGTTTTCCACTGGAACGCTGTATGAGGATTGTGCCTCACGATCAGAACACTGGAGCCTTTTTTATTGCCGTCTTCCAAAAGTGTTCTCCATTTCCAGGTAAATCTGAATATCTGACTTGCTATCTCATTCTGAATGCTGTATCGCTTCTTTTCTGGGGGTTAACTTGACTATGTACTATGGTACCAAAACATGAAGTGCATGGCTATAAGTAGCCAAAGCAGCTTCTTTTTCCATGTCAGACTTGAGGCTTTGCTGAATTTTGTGATTTGAGACTAAATAATTAATTATGGTTATCTGATATTGTTCCAGTTATAGAGAAAACCGGAGGTGCAAATGGTCAAATGCTTCATAGAAAGGAAGATCTTTCTAAAGCGGCAAAGGAAAATGCAAGCAATTTAGACGAAGGTGAAGCCATTTCAGCAGGCGATACAGAAACAGATGCTGGTTCTTTGGACAATGAGACCAGCAAAACACTGGAAGATGAAGGTTCAGAGGATCAACAAGGAACTGGCAGTGAATTAGCTGTTTCAGAAAAAGTAGGGGTAAAGAGGAAGCTACAGAACCAAGGAAAATGGAAAGGCATTGACCCTGTGATTTTATTCAATGATGAAGCTGTAATCAGCAGTATTAAAGCATTCTATGGAATAAACGACTCTTTCCCCTTGCATGGTCATCTTGTCTCAAGAAACAGTGATACTAACAGTGTGAAGAGGATCTACTATATTTCTAAATCCGTTAAAGATGTGCTGGAATTGAATCTTCTTGTTGGGCAGCAACTTAAGATAGCTTCTGTTGGCATAAAGATGTTTGTAAGTATCTTTTTCTTGCTTTACTGCTCATAGTTCAAATGTTAAATCATAATAATGTCCGAAAGCGGAGACTATATATATTGTGCTATATCCTGAAATGTATGCAGCGGCAGAATGAACTGTCTGTGTATAAAAGGGTTGTAGGGAAATAACATGATTCACCAGTAGTCTGTAATCTCAATTGATTCTAAACTTCCTTTGTTTCGTTCTAAACTTCTTAAATGTTCTTGGTGACATCTTAATTATTGCTACCTTTTGATTTAATGTTCTTCAGCTAAGCAGATTGTAAGTGAGTTGAAACCTAGGGAGCACTAATGATTCATTCTAATAAAAAGTCGGAGACTCTGCATTTTATTTTGCTATGTTTTCTGCTTTTACTTCTTGATTGTAATTTATACAGTAAGATATGGCATAAGTTGCCCGTTTAAAGTTGAAATGCTTGTCATCTTCGAAGATGGACTCAATCTGTATTTATTTGTTATAAATCTCAGGAACGACAGACGTCTAAGGATGGCACATCCACGTCATGTAGATTTCGTATATCATCTGAAGGATTGCCTTTGCTGCTCCCATACATAACCAAGCAAGTACTCCTTGCACCCCTTCTTGACTTCAAGCACCTCTTACAATACAAATCAATCAAATTTGGCGATTTGGTTGATAGCGATTTAAAAGAGAAGACATCAGCGATAGAATTGGGATGCTGTGTTGTAGTTTTAAAAGAAGGTTTGTCGGTTCTACTCTCATCACATTTCCTTAAATCAGTCCATTGTGATGGTCATTGCTTGCAGCTCATCTCTTTGTACTCATCTCTTTGTTCCTGTCATTGCTTGCAGCTCACACGTTGTCGTCTGTTCCTATCCAAGTTGATTCGTCCACAATAGCAATTGGATGTTGGAAGGGGAGATCTAATTTAAATGTGATGGTCACATCGCTCGACTGTACAGATCTGCTTGAAAGACTTGAGAAGCGCATGGAAGCTCAATCCGCTCAGACATCTGAAGTCCAAAATGATGGGGCGAAAGTAACTTCCAACTTGAATGACAACGACGTAAACGAAGAAGGCAAAAATGATGTCGAGATGAAGGAAGAAACAACGGTTGACATGGTCGCGTCATAGGTGACAGATATCTTCGCATTTTCATTCTTCCTATATCGCCCTTTTTATTGTTCGTTAGAGACGAGGGAATTACAATTTTGTGATGATGTATTGTGATATGCATACAGAATTAGTTCTACATTGCTAGATTTTATAATGTTATTTCAAACTTGGTAGCCAATATAATCAGGTATTGGAGGCATAGGAGTTCATGAGCGAGGTGATGCCAAAGACTAGAGATCTTGTTGGGTCGATCTCTGCTTTGCTTGTTATGTGGGATAAAAGTTCCTCGTCATAATGATATAGTTCTAGTATAGAAGAGAAATACTTTAGTTTTTATTAGTGTGCTCTAATCATTGTTGCAATTACTGTTTATCAACCGATCTTAATTGGCATATACTTCATCCGGATTTAATAGTTGCTATATTTTCTGTAGTAACTACTGTTCATTAACTGATCTTATTTAATATCTATTTCATCATGTATAATGTAAAATATAGTTCGGTGGAATTTTGTTTGATTCGTTTTAATGCATATTTTCATAATATTAATTTTTAAAAAAAATTTTATCATATGAAATCAAAGATATTAAAGATAAAAATCGTACATTGAATATCGTGAAAAATAGAAGTGTAGCAAACATGAGGAAGTATGTCTTTATCTATATCGTAAAACACAGTTTATTACGAGCTTGTTTTATTCGTTTTAATGCATATTTTCATATTACTTCTATTGACTTTTTAAAAATTTTTATCATATGAAATTAAAGATATGTCAAAGATTTAAATTTTGCATTGACTAGTATGAAAATAAAAATACTTATAATTTCATATATTTTGATTAATTTTATTATTCAATAAAATAGTCTTCTCACCTTCTATCTTAATCTTGTTCTTATCCTTACACCCATTCTAAAGATCCTGAGGATGTTTGGCAAATAGCTGATAGCTCATTATAATGGCTGATTTGACCAACTGATTTTATTAACTGGTTTGACCAACTGATTTGAACCCGCTACTGTAAGCAGCTTGTTCAAAAACAACTTATTCGTATCAATAAGCTGTTTCAACCAGTTAATTCACAAAACACTATCTTTAGCTACTTAGACCACCCAACTCTCTATTTATACCCAAATAAACTAAAATTGCTCAATAAGCTAATTTGCCAAACACCCTCTATCTTATGGTGAATAAAGTATTTTTTATGTGAACGAAGGTAGAGGATCAACTCTTGAATATGGCGTGTTACCTGTATTAGTATTTAGTACTCGCTCCGTTCAAAATTACTTGCAAAATTTTTCTCTTTCGGATATTTTATAATGCTTACAACATTATTCTTTTTGACTAAAAATAACTAGATAATTTCTATTTTACCCTTATTTTATTCTCACTCTACATTATCAACTTTATACCTACTTTCTCAGTTTAAATTTACTTGCAACATTTGCTTTTTTCACGCAGTCCAATTCACTAATTCAATTCTTAATATCTCTAATTATAAAAATTTGATATTAATAATCTTTGCAATGAAACGAATTAAATAAGATCTCATGACTATATTTTAACCTATAAATTAAAAACTAATCACAAATTAAGATTGATGAATGAATAGTGTCATTTTTATCAAAAATAAAAAAAACTTATTATGATTATGAATATTATAAACATTATACATTTGATAGTAACATTTTTTAATAATTGAGCCGAAAGACAATGTTACAACCGCATAAGAAGGGAGGAAGTAGTATTATGTCGACATTGTTGCCATTTGTAGTAATAATACAGATTCTGTAACACTACCACGCTATTGCTAGCTGTGCAATTCTGCAAATGCAAAAATAATTACTTCAAATGAAACAGAGAGTACTCCCTCCCTCTAATTTGCATCAGAGAGAAAGTGGGTAAATGTTAAAAAAGTGGTAATAAATGAAGAGAGAGAATGAATTGTATGGATGAAATTAAGAGAGAGTTAAAATGTATGGATGAGATTAAAAGAAAGTGGTGGACCATTATTCAAAAATAAAAATATTGCAAATCAAGTGGGACGAACCAAAATAGAAAATGGTGCAATTTCAATAGGACAAAGGGAGTAATTGTTTTTGTGTATACCAAATGCATATAAATCAATTCTATGCTGGAGTAGAGTACTAAATATTCAGAAATACTATACTCCATATACTAAGTTTTGGTAACCAATCAGATAATTTCAACGGATTGAGTAAACGTTACTCCCCTCCGTTGTCTAATGAAGTTCCCAAAATAAATATTATTTTCGATAGTGCATATATTATTTAATTGAATAATAAATTTGATTGGAGAAAAGTAGAGACCACAAGTATTAAAAAAATATTAAGAAAAAGTTAGTATAAAAAACATAAGGACCACAACTAATAAAAAATTAGTTTTATAAAGTTAGTGGGAAACCGGAGACCATAAGGAATATTAAAATGTTAAATTGAAGTTAGTGGAGGATATGTGGGGTACCTAAGCATTATAAAAATATTAAAGTTATTATGAATAAGGTTATTTTTTCCAAAATTTGTAATATAAATGGAAAGATTCTGGAAACAAAAAATAGAATTCCCAAAACGGCAAATGTGAACTTCTTTAAGATTCGGAGGGAGTAATTTGTTTATAACAATTTCCCTTACAGTTATATAGCTTCTGCCTTCTTGAAGTATATTTCATCTCAATAGAAGAAAAAACACCCACCAAGCAATTAAAGTAGCATCATATCATGGAAGGTGATGATAATGATAAGTGGCCTATAGCCTCTTTTTTCAAGTTCATACTTGATCAACCCCGACTTGATCTCCAACAATTGGTAATTTTTTATACTCTTTTTTTGTTGAATTACAAGGTAGTCATTATATTGATTTCGGGTTAATTGTTGTAGGTCGGTAATATATGTGTTGATTTTTACATAATTGTAAATATATTTTAATTTTGGGTTAAATTAATTTCACCTATAAGGTCGAGTAAAGATCGGATCATCGGGTTAATTGTTGCGGGTCGGTAATATCTGTGTTGATTTTTACGTAATTGTATTTACATTTTAATGTTGGGTTAAATCGATTTCACCTATAAGGTCGAGTCAATATCGAATCATCGGGTCAATTTTAAATACCTCTACATGATATGATAGACTAAGGAGAAAGGGAAGGATTAGGTGAAAATCGATCTAGGACCTTTCCATTTTACTTCCTCTGAATTTTAATAGTTGTTATAATTTCTGTAACAAGTAACAACTACTATTCATCGACTGTTCTTATTTGGTATATATATTTCTGCATGTCACATGAGATCTTGTTTGATTCATTTTAATGCATATTTTCATAATATTAACTTTTTAAAATTTTTTATCATATGAAATTAACCATATTTAAGATTGTAATCGTGCGTTGGTAGTGTGAAAAACAAAAGTATAACAATTATTGTATAGACGGTCTTAAGTAAGAATATGTGTTTTTTATAAGTAGTACATTTTGTTCTCTACATGTTATATTGATTGATTATTATAATTATAATTTTTATAATTTCCATAAATCTTAATTATCATTTTTGTTGATCTATTTTTGATTACTATAATCATTCATAAGTAATTATTTTATTTCAGGAACTTCCAAAACTATTTATGAACACCTATGGAAATGATCTTTCAGACACCATATCACTAATTTTACCACCCAATAAAGTGTGGAAATTTGACTTGGTAAGACAAAACAACAAGGCTTATTTACAAAATGATTGGCCTAAATTTGTGGAGTTTTACTCATTGTCTCATGGCCACTTTTTAGTGTTCAAGTATCAAGGGAATTCTTGTTTTAATGTAGTCATATTTGATTTGGGTGCTAGTGAGATTGATTATCCATGTCATTATGAAACGGGCCGCTGACGGGATTATAGGGTTGTATAACATGATTAATTGATTATCATTTTAAATTTGGGAAAAAACCCGCTCATATTTTTGTATGAATTTTTTTATTATTATAGGATAGGCTGATGAAAGTGAAGGGTTAGGTGAGAATCGAATTTAAGACCTTATTAGAGAAAACGGTATTTGCTTCAATTGAAATAAGCCCGATTGAATTAATATGAATTTCATGAACTACTCTCTACCAACTTAACAATGTTGCCAATTGTTGTTAATGAGACTTTGACCTTTAGTATGATTTCAATAATAAAATTTTCTGTATTAGTCGAATTTATGTTGCTTTATTTACATAATGTAGACACCGAAATAGTGGGACATTGTATGTTTACCTACATCTTTATCTTCACTAATTAGTTTATTCTTTTTAAATTGTTACTACTGGTGACATATTATAAAGGAAAATATGAGTATCAGTAACAATTTCAAGAAAATAGGATATAGTTTACGTTATCGGTTTTAATGCCTCCTATATTAAGGCTCATCAAGTAAGAATGTTGTAGCTTTATTATGCAAGTTTCCATCTTTTCACGCTCTATTCTTGTAATTTGCCGAAGATATCAATAATTTAAAAAAGCTTTTGCGTTATTCATGGAGATTATGTAAATTTTCCGAGAAAATGAGTCGCCAATTCTTCAGATGTTCACATACTTGGAGTTGTCGAACAAATCGCTTCAAGTCCATGTAGAGCAATAAAATCTATTCATATCCAATTTAATTACTAGCCTACCAATTTCATCAAGAACAGTAACTACTCAATTATGGAGTTTTTCGGCTTAGTTACTCATTATCGACCGATTTATTCCATGTTTTTTGGTTAAAATCGAAAGTAGGATCAAAACGAACATTAAATAACCTTCGCCCCAACAAACGACAAGACAACAAAGATAGCATGAGAAACATAAAACATAGGCCACGACCATTGTCCCACAGGCAGGCAGCTTCATATCTCAATAACGCCGCTATGCTTTGTTACTTCTTGTTCTATTTTCTTCACAACTTCAAGAAACCGACGTCTTGATGTAGGCAGACGTGATAATGTCAAGCAAAGGCCTTGCAATCTGACCAAAAGAACGATCAATCAGAAACAACATCGGGAAAGTGACAGTGTTTGAAATCAAACAACGCTTAACAGTTTCCGATTTAAAAACCTACCTTCTACTAATACCCTCCATTTGACCCCTTTTAATCTCGTCCGAGGGAGGAATGCCACCATTCTGCCATGACTCGACTTTCTCGAGCTCACCGGAATATAGACAGTGTTTGTAAAAATATAGTTCTTCTGCTTCCGTCAGATTCATATGCCTAATTTGCTCTTTCATCACACACATTGGTTCATAGAGCCAATCGAAAATCCTTCCCTCGGGTCTATTCACTTGCGTTATTTCAATATTATCACCTTCAAAAACACGAGGAAATACAACATGATAACAAACTACATAAAAATGATAAATTTAGGCTTCTACACAAGATCCATACAAGAGGAGAGTTGACTGCTTAAAAACTCGATGAAATTACATCCTAAAACCAATTGGTGATACGAGGAGTAGCCCATCAAGCTCATATATGAGTCAATGTCTCTTTAATTTTTCGATGTGAAATCACATATGGGTTATTTTTCCAACAAAAAACCAACAAATGAATACGATAAGGGGTTGAGCAAGTTTCGCTTACGCATTATAAATCCAGACGAACCACTCTTGATGGATCTAAGGAAGCATTCAAGAAAGGCATAAGCCGGTATCCCAATATTAACAATTTTGTTCTTTGAGTGTTTCCAGCTACCCAAATCCTCAAGTCCAAAGGCTCTTTCATGAAAAAGCTCCACGCCTATATCCTCGTAAGCTTTGAAAAGACTATCCCATATCTACAAAGCATCATGATACACCACATAGAAATAAGAACACCATGGGAGGACAAAACAAAGTTTGAGTAAAAAAAAGGGTAAAATTGAGCAAGTGTAGAGGTGTCCAAAACAGACCATATGACCCGATATTCACCTGATAAAAGTGATTTACAATTATGTAAAAACTAATGTGGGCAAAATACCTGATTTTGAACCGATTTAAAACACCTGACACAAAATCAACCCGGTAACCCAAATGAACACATAACCAAGTGGTATCAAGATCAGATACAATACTTACCACTTTAGCCTGAAGTGAGTTTGCTTTGTTAGAAATCAAAGGTTCATCTGCGTCAGAATGTTTTCGGAGATCCTTCAATGGCAACTGTTCTGGAGCCGGTTCAACTCGATCGCGATATCTGGGTCTGGCTGCCCAAGTACAGAAATTTTTTCATATGATTGCCTACATTTGGTCAAGTATGCAACTTATGCTATATAACACAAGTATTACAATTTAAGCAACAACACGTTCAGGGCCGGCCCTAAATATTTGGGATCTTGGGCGAAATAGCATATTGGGGCTCTTTTCCTTTGCAATTTATAATATATGGACCTTCTACAACCATTAATTTTACCTTTTTGACATGAGACCCTGGGCGACGGCCCCTATTGCCCACCCTTAGGGCCGACCCTGAACACATTGAATGCATCCGTCGTTGAAAAATAATGTCGTGTGAGAAAATGAATTGGGAAGTAGAATGGTTTTATGTTTAGTGTGGTAATTGTGAATTTTGAGAAATCAGATAAAGTTGCAATCTTTGATTATAAATTGTTCTGCATTTCATCAGTGAGCATGATTGTGGGTATTTCTCCTGCCCTTGAGAGGGAAAGGGTATGATATATCCCCGGACTCTGACTTTGTGCGGAACACTGGGATGATGACCATGACCATACATCAGCTAACCCATGAACCATACAATCCAAAACCATACACCGTGATTATGAACCACCTTTCTCCTATCTTTTCTCCACAATCTTTTATGTTATAAACCGAGATATGACAAAATGAGAAATATCGTCTATAAACTATGTACTCGTTTGTATATTCATGTGTACTCATTTGGGTCTAGAGCCAGTACCTGGGAAAGCAGGAACCTTCTCTAAGGTATAGTAAATCATTTGTGTACTCATCATATATGGATGCAGAAGCAATTACATAGAGCAATCCTCTTTTTGTCGAATTCTCCTAAAATTCACAGAAGAAAAGAGCAAATTTTACCGATATCATAGTTTCAAAAATCAACTAAAAAGCAAGCAAATTGAAAACATCGTAGTTACTTCCTGAAGAATACCTCGTATGTGACAACCACAGCATAAAATCCAAAAGCTAAACTCGAAAGGATACCGAGCAGCATGGCAAAAAGGACGACAATTGGCCATAAGAGAATCCAAAGGCCAGCAAAAGGAACACAAACAGTTTCTAAGAAAGGCCCCTCCCTTCCTATGAGATCTTGTATTAACCGGTACCACCCCTTGAACAGCAGTAGAGGAGTTTTAAAGATAGTTATTAGTGTAATGATTGGAATCTCGACAACGATACCAAGTATGGCTGATACGATACATCCAGGTAACACCGCAACCCTACAAAATGAGAAGGTTATTTAAACACAGCATCTAGTTTAAGATTTAAAGACTGAGCAATATTTCCTGCATTTTTGGACAAGAAGCCCTTGGAGTCCTTGGTCACTTAGTGATCTCGGGATCATATAAAAACATATACACACAAAACAGAGATAGGGGTGTTTGGCAAACGACTGATAGTTGATTGCAACGGCTGATTTGACCAGCTGATATTATAACTAGTTTAACCACCTGATTTTGAACATGTTGCTATTAGCAGCTTATTCAAAAACGGCTTATTTCATAACAATAAATTGTTTCAACCAACTAATTTACCAAATATTGACATTGGATGACCGGTCAATCCTCTGTTTGTATCAAAATAAGTTAAAATTGTCGAATAAAATATTTTGACAAATACCTTGATCAATCAAAAAAGTTTTTAAAGATATAAGCAAGCTTTTGCCCTACTAATTAAGACAAGTAAACATAGTAATAACATGCATAATATAGATGGTGTATACTTGAGTTCGATAGGATCCTCTCCTTTGGAGTCAAGCATCTCATCCATGACAGAAAAATAAGAATGAAATGAAAAATCGGCGAAATCGCGAACAATTGTACAAGCTCCCCACAAGTTGTTCCATGTTCCATCCTACAAACTCGAATACAAATAAACGATTATTCATTACGGAGTCAATATAACGCGCTTATACACAATGTATGAACTTCAAAACATTACCGCGAAAACTCTAAACAACTTAATAGCAAGGGACTCTTGTTCCGTGCTGATGGCTTTAAACGTTTCCATGACAGGCCACACGTAACCATAACCGATTCCCATTATTGCACTTCCTACGACACCAACCACTGTCCAAATTGCTATCGGTATTGGTACCAACAATATCAACAGGCATTTCATGTATGGGCCGAATTTCTTTGTTCTGTTAAACAAATACCTCATTAAGCCAAAATACTACATCTTCTTAAATCAATAATAATGAACTAGGAGAAAGGAGATGTTTGGTATACTTTATACCCTTAAAATATTGAGGCTTTTCTTGTTCCATCTAACTACATACTGTTAGTATATAACAAGGAGGGTGGCCTGTGCTGCATCCACACTTCTAGCCCAAAGGGCTCTCGTGTGAGGGGGCGTGTTAGAGTATATAACATATCCTGGGGCCTCAACCATCAGCTTAAGCTTTTGGTTGAGTTGGTTTCTTGACACATACTTGTTCCATCCTTAACTAACAGTAGATCACGTTTGAGTAAGTTTCAATTATATCAAATCAAGTTATGACACTAAATTATCCATTTTACTAGGATGCTACGTTTCCATGGACCACCATACTAATAAGTAATACTAATATAGAATTCTTGGAGGATGCGAGCTAGCTTAGCTGTCTAGACGTTGTAGGGAGTTACATCATTATCATCATCATTCCAATGAGTCCGCCCAAAGCAGGGTATAGGGAGGGTGGGAAAGAAGGCAGACCAATACCCTCATCACGAGGAGGTGGCTATCGAAGAGAGCCCCTCAACTCGAGTATTGCCCGGCAAGTGGCAAATAAAGTCCATGCAAGGGAGTCACATTGGGATCAATTCTCTTCTACACCACCACCACCACCACCACTTGGAGCTTTCTATACACCAAAGTTCAAAACAAATAAAACCTTCCTTAGTTTTTAGTTAAGAATATCTTTAAGGACACACTTCGAAATAAATAAGGAAGAAAATGTAACATTGACAAAGATTCTCTACAATCATATCATTTATTTTGAATAGCCATAGTAAAAAGTGAGCTATCATTTAACTTTGGACAAAAAAAATGTTTTAGACTACAGAATAAAAGCTCCAGCAAATACACTCCAAGCATGATTGGGTACGAAGCAATGTGGCAACCATCAGCGTCACATGATTCTTTAGGTGCCTCGTGAATCGCAAAAAAAAAAAGCGAATTATGGTCAGTTTTAGTCCATTTTTGAGCCATTTTGAGCGAATTGTGAATTCAAAAGACGAACTAACAAGCAAATTATGTTTCACGGCAATCGTCCTAAAAATAAGTATTGATGGTTTATGCTTTTGCGAGGACCGGATTCAGGTTGAAGAAAGATTTGAGCATAGTGGAGATTGTATTACCATGGTCATCAACAGTCATAATGAACAAGTAAGGAGATGTGTTAGCCAACATTCTAAGCATAATTGAGAAGCTACAATAATTGAAGCAGAATCAGCCCCTTTTACATTACTTTTCATGTTAATTCATCTCACCCATTTGGCACCCTGTCCTTTTATGTCGACAGTCTGACTCTCATTCTTTTAATCTCATCGACAAACTTATACCCTCTTTTCATCTTAACTACTCATTTGTATCTCAACTTGTTTTTTTCTCATCCTCCAACTCAATTTCACTTTCCACTAAATTTCACCTATTTTATATAAGATGCAAAATGAGAGAGACTGAGGAAGTATTTCATTAGAAACAAGCGGCTCAAGCTATAGCACACCTAAGCATTGTCGATTAAGCTTTGTTCATTTAATTTTGCTACATTTTCCATTTATCATTGTCCAACTAACATTCCTATTATATTATAATCTCACGCACAAACTCAATCTATCTCGTCATTTTATCCACACTTTTTTTCGTCTATTATTTTTGTTAGAAAATAACCCGCGCGTTTCTCATAGGGAAGACTTAGATAGAGGTCGACTAACATATAAGCTTAATGAACTACTCTTCCTATTATCAATTAATTTTAGATTAAAATCTCATCGGATTTACGTCCAGTCAAGTCTTTTTCCGGTTTTTTATCCTATTCTCCTACCAAAATCACATATAACAAAATAAGAAACAAATGATATTCATCTAATCCACACATACCACATTACCACTTACTGAAATTTAATTGCTGAAAATTTAAGTAACCTAAAATTAACACATAAAGAGTGAAAAGGGTGATGTAAGGTTACTTGATCAAGCAATAAATACTCCAGAAAATATGAAGAGGCCATAAACCAAGCACAACTCCAGTGTCACCAAATGCAATTATAAGAAATACAAACGGACTTATTATAGCACCTGCAACAAAAGTACATTACATAAATAAATAAATAAATAAATAAATAAATAAATAAAATAATACCTATCATATTTTGATTTTGGGTAGACCTAAGAATCCCTACGGACAAATGAAATAGAATCGGAGAACGATTATGTTCTCGACCACCAGGCTAACTCAGGATTCTTCGGTACCCATTATTTTATTATTAAAATAAACTCAATTTTTAGAAAACAGAAATGGAATTTAAGGATTATTTTTGTGAAATAACCTTTGGCAAATCCAAGAACAAAGAGGAAGGCAAAAACAGGGATAAAAACAATAAAGTAGGCGATAAAAACGCATATGTTATTTGGGGTTTGCATTTCTGAAATTTTAAATAATTTTAATCAATCAAAGAAATTTTGAGTAATATGAGTAATTGATTTGAAGTTCTGGGATTTTGATAAACAGTGGTAAGATGAATTGACCCATGTTTATCTTGGTTCATGTCTTTATCAATCTTCAATATTTTTATCTTGTTTTTACTTTGTAATATTTTTATTTTACTATACATTTTTCGTTCTAAAATACTCGCATGTTGCTACATAATGATTTTTTTGACACTATTTATTGTTTAAGTTTATTTTATATAGTAGGTTAATGTGTAAAAAGAATATAGTCAAATGAAATCTTATTTGAATCATTTAATCGCATACTTTCATAATACTATTAAGTTTTTATAATTAGACGTGTGTTGTTTAATATATAAAAGATCAAAATAACACATCGAATACCAATATTTTGAATACCAATATTATAATCGAATACCAATATTATATCGTGCGAAAAGCTTATTGTGAACAATCTTTTAAGGATGGAGAATGTATGTTATAATCGAATACCAATATTTTGAAATGTGAAAATATATACTCCCTCCGTCCTTATGAGATACTAGCAAAAAGAAAAATGGTGAGAATTAAGAAAGTGGTGATAAATGAAGAAAGAGAATAAATTGTGTAGATGAAATTAAAAGAGAGTTCAAATGTATGAATGAGATTAAAAAAAAGTGGTGGGTCATAGTCCAAAAATAAAAATACTGCAATTTAAGTGGAACGGACAAAAATAAAAAATGCTGCAAATTCATATGGACGGAGGAAGTATTCTTTAATTATGAACCTCATGTCAAATCAATTGTTAATACATTTTCTATTTTATTTTACTTGAGTCTAAAACTTTGAATTTTCTTTTGGTGACTTTAA
Source organism: Amaranthus cruentus (assembly GCA_019425755.1). Lineage (NCBI taxonomy): Eukaryota > Viridiplantae > Streptophyta > Magnoliopsida > Caryophyllales > Amaranthaceae > Amaranthus > Amaranthus cruentus. The sequence goes on from CM033452.1 coordinate 7,306,410, forward strand.
TGCTAGTGTTTTTTCATCATAGCCCCACTATGTTTGGTTCTAGCATCTGATCTAAAAATTATACCTTCACAGATGATAATGCATTGAAATGAAATTAATAAATAAAATGAGATGATTAAAGTTGAAAAAATATGACCTCTAGATAGCAAAGAGATTTTTCAACCAAAATAACTAATTTTTCATTTTTATTACCACCGTTTAAAGTTGAAAAAATATGACCTCTAGGTAGCAAAGAGATTTTTCAACCAAAATAACTAATTTTTATTTTTATTACCGCCGCTTATTATAACATACCAAACTGACCATTAAAATTTAGCGTTAAAATTGTGCATAGATTCTAACTTTATTATTGAAGACTTCCAAATTATGAAAGTAATAATTAATTTTTTTTAAAAAAAACATTGAGATTTAAGTTTGACTACAATACATGCATCATAGACTCAAAAACAAACCCAATAAGAACTCTACTAGCCCCCAAAATTTGAAATAGATAAGATTCTTAATAAATAAAAAGCATGTAATAAGATCAAAATCAAACTTATTCCAAATATAAGCGCCTGATACCTCAAAGCACATGTTCGCGTCTGTTCGCACTTAGTATATGCGAACAGTAATAAACTGGTAAAAAAAAATCAAGTGTTTGTTCGCACTTAGTAACTGCGAGCAGGTCAAATAAGAGTTGTTCGCACTTAGTAAGTGCGAACAGACTGAAAATCTAAAACAGGTTATTCGCTGTTAGTAACAACGAACAACCTTTTTCAGTTTTTCAGTTTGTTCGCACTTACTAAGTGTGAACAGCCCAAACCTAAGGTTTACGGATTACACGCTTACTTTTGGAATAAGTTTGATTTGGATCTTATTGCATGCTTTTTTTTGATTAAAAATCTTATTATTTCAAATTTTCACTAGCCCGTATCCTATCCTATGGGCTTTAAACTGTTATCATATCCTACGGACCTACACCTTGGGATCTAAAACATCTACCCTATTTAGCATTTACCCTATGCAATTTAAAACCTCTACTCTATCCTATCCTACCCTATAGACTTTAAAGCCCCCCAGCATATAGGCTCTAAAGCCCTTACCATATGGGTTTTAAAGCTCATACGTCTTACCATGTGGGCCGAAAACAACTATCCTGCCATATATTAAGCTCTAAAAATACTATCTTATCATATTCAATTTTTTAGGCTCTATCCTACCCTATACGCTCTAAAGTCCACTAGCCCCTACCAGTCTAGCTCCAAAACACCCTTAAGCCTGTACCCGTCTAGCTCCAAACGATCCTTAAGCCCCTACCCTAACAAACCTAAAATCCCACGCCCGTATAGCCCAACCTTCAAATATACAAAAGTATAAGATTGTAGTAGGTTTGCTTTTCTTTCCCCTACCAATGTGGGAGGTGAAACATGCAAAATTATACTTAAATTCTTCCATTCCAAGATTTATCAATTTATAATATTGACATCCTCTTCACCAACTTTAAACGCCCAAGCATAAGAATCCCACCCTTGATCAGGATTCATCTATATGCAAACAATGGTCCTCACATAAAAGACATTAACAACATGGCTTTAAGGTGCAAAATTTTAATTATTTGATCAATGAACTGATTATTCCTATCTAAAATAGACTGTTAGCTTATTAAACAACAATGCCCATGTATAGTTGTGACTTGTGATGCTTTTGATCTTACTAGCACTTCCATAGTTTCATTGAATTATTTTCGCACATTAAGTATCAAAACGTCAATAGCACATTTCTATTAATAACAATAACACAACATGCATTTAACGATGACTCATAATTTTAAAGTAGGGTTGATAAAAGTTGACTCGACCTGTTAACCCGACATGAACCTAACCCGAAATAAATGGGTTTGTGTTAAGACTTTTGATCCAATTAGTTAAATGGGTCAACCCGACCTGATTTGTTCATTAAATGGGTTAGGTTTAGGTCAAAATTTAAAACCTGGAAAAACCCTGTATAACCCATTTAATTAAATGTATTAATTTCGAGTTAAATCAATAAGTATAAGCTAAACTTTGTTCATTTAATATTTTCTTTTTTTTCCATAGCAAATACAAAATAAACAACAAAAAAACATAAAATTAAAATTAAAGCGTAAAAAAATTAGATTTAAACAACGTTAAAAACCTTAAAACGAAAACAAAAAAATTATAAACGAGTTAAGTGGGTCAAAATCAGGTCAACCTGATCTGTTCCAGGTCGGGTCAAGGTTGTGATTTTCGACCCAATTAACTAAATGGGTTGGGTCTGAGTCAAGGATTTTCTGACCTGTTTATATATGACCCGAATCCGACCCAATCTGATCTGTTTGACAGACCTATTTTAAAATGGTCATGTGGGCCCAAGCCAATACAAACCGCAAGGGGTTTATCTGACATTCCTGATTACTATTTACTCCCTCCTAAACCCTAAGCTGAACCTTAGATCAGCAACGAAGAACTCATCACAGTTTCAATTTTCCCAAATCAATTAAATTTGTCAGTTCTTATGCAATCATCGACAACGATTCCTTTAAACTTTCAATTCTCATGGAAATCATCTTTCCCCCCAATTTTACCACTGCAAATTATCCCCAATTCCAAAACCCTATTTTCAAACACCACTTGTTCTCTCTTCACCTCCATTAAAACCTCCCAGAACTCAAATTTTCAACAACCGTTTATAGAAAAAGACCAGTATTTGCTAAAAACAGACCTTCCTGTTGTAGTTAAGAAAAGTGGTAAGGATTTCAAGTACTTCTGGAATGGAAATTCCCTTGAATTAATTTGTGTTGATAGTGAAGATACTCTATCAATTGTTCAAGGTTTTGAAGTCGGCATCAGAAAGTTTCTTAGAATAGTTAGAGATTTTTTCATTCCAAAGCAAGTTACTGAGAATTACATTGAATATGTCAAGTGGAAGTTTTTGCATAGAGTTTTCAGTTCTTCCCTTCAAGTTCTTGCAACTCAGGTAAATCTTTTGAACTGCTGAGTTTTATTCATATTGTTTTGCTGTAATTGTTGGTAAGTAAAATGGTGTCAAATATTGGGTTTTTTATAAGAGAATTTGGTGCATTGGGAGTCTGGTATCTCTACAAGAAAAATCATTGATGTAGTGTATGAATTGCATATGCTGAGATACTTAATAATTCTATGAAATTAGGCCATGTTTCGAGCTATTGGAGTTGGGCATGCTCAATCACTCTCATCAGCTGCCGCGATGAACTGGGTTTTGAAGGATGGACTTGGTCGATTGAGTCGGTGCATTTATACAGCTTGTGTCGGTTCAGCTTTTGACACAAATTTGAAGGTATATACAGTTTTGATGTATTTGTCTCCATTTGTTATGGTTGTACTGTTTAAGTGTTGTAACTATTTGGCCTAGATCAGAAAAGGGTGAAATGGGGGGAGGGAGGGGGGGTTTCTAAATTGGTAGTAATTTGGTAAAAAACCGAACCCTGAACCAAACCAAATTGAACAAGTAATTTGGTTCTACTATATTTTAAATTTGGTTTGGTTTGGACTGAATTTTAATTATAATTTGGTGTTGGGTTTGGACTCGGTTTAGGGTCCAACAAAACCAAAAAACCGAATAAACCAAAATGTTAATGGCATGTTATATCTTCTATTTGATTTGTTTGAATTTTTGCCCTTATTTTTAGATTTTTGTTAAATGTTTTTTACTTGTTCAAATTAACAACCCTAAAATTATTAATAATTAATATTTATTTAGGAGCTTTAGAAAGAATAAGTTTGAAACGGTACATGCAAAATTGACTTTCAGTGCAAAAGATATAAATCGGTGCAATTCGGTCTATTCGGTTCAATTTGGATTGATATTTTAAAATTCGGTTCGGTTCAATTTGGATTATAAGTATTATGATTTGGATTTGGACTGAAAATATCAAAACCGAATTTTATTTGATTTGATTTGGATTTGTATTGAATCCAAACCAAAAACCAAACTTTCACCCCTTATACTGAAACCAACCAATATATGGATAGGAAAAGAGTGAAGTTCTGAAAGAGTACTATTTCTTATCATTTTTTTTGTATGTGATTTATTTTAGATTAAATATTTATGACTTCCTTGTTGAAGAGAGTTAGGTTTGCGACTTCAGTTATGTTCAGCTTAAGCATTGGAATCGAGTTGATGACCCCTGCTTTTCCACATTGCTTCCTAATACTTGCTACTGTGGCCAACATTGCTAAACAAATAAGCTTGGCGTGCTACCTGGCAACTGGTGTAAGGTTCCATTCTCAGCATATACTTCTGTTAATTCTGTATTTTAGTTTGTCAACTTTTTATGCAATTACACGTTAGAACTGCCCCATGATCAAGGACGAATAACTTGATTAACGGCCTAAGGGAAACATGAATGTAAAGTGTCTTCTCCTCTACAAACACTGACTTGAATTTGACTATTCGAGTATGACACTTTTTTTTTTATGGATTTTCACTTGCTCACTCTTAGAATTCTCAAGAGTTACACTGAAAAGTCTAATCATTCCTGCTTTACTCACAAAATAAACTAAACCAGAATGATTGGCATTGCTTTAAAAGTTCTCCATTAATCAAATACGCTTCATAATTTGCGGCAAAGGTCATTTTTATGCTTGGTGTAATTATAAAATCTTCTGTTATTGAAGATATAAATTTTAAGCTATTGTTATCTTATACTTGAATACTTTCACCCATGCAATCCAGCTCAGGAGCTACTTTTGAGCTGGATGAATTCCAAACCTTCAATTTTATGTAGGTTTTACTGCAATTTGAAGGCTTATATTCTAAATTATCTTTTCCTATTGGTCTCCTTGAAGTTCATGTGAACATTTTGTATATAGTCATATACTGTGTTGATAGTTCCTTTGATGTGGGCTTAAGCTGATTTTAGCTTAAAATACAGAGGTTCATAAAAAATTTAAACTTTGAGAAGCCCATCTCATCTTGACTAACAAAATGGGACAACCTTGTAACATGTATTGTGAGATTTGTAAAATCTAAAACAATCCAATTCTACCCATCTTCTAAGACCAAAATTGATGTAGCCTTTTGATATTTCAGAATGACACACTCCTGACCTCCTATTTGCTGTTGTGTTGGAGAGTGGGATTTCCAAAACTACTAACTTTAAGATTTTATGATAAAAAGAAAGAATAATCAAATTTGAATATCTAAACTGAACTTGTTTTTGTACTTTTTTGGATTTTATTAAAACGTAAATTAGGGGCTATGAAGAGCTATGTTACTTAGATATAGATTCATGTGTTGGACTACGAAACGTGTCCGATTGTCCGGCATGATGATGCTTGAAATATCTAAACCTGAGCAAAGCGTCTGGCTTTTGGGCCAAACACAGACTCAGCAGTTAATACAAATTTGTATTTTAATTTTTTTTTGCGATATTTTCCAATTTTGAATATTAAAGGACATTATAAAGGCTTTTTAAATCTTAGAAAGTGTAGCTAATAGGTTACTGAGGTCACCAACTTAAAACCCAGTTATCAGAACTATACAACTTATTTGATTTTGCAGTGGTGGCACTTTTATAAATCAGCTTTACTAAGTACTAATTAGTAACTATACAAAACTAATCATAACTTTAAAATTAGCTCTATTAGTTTTAACATGAAGGCTTAAAGGTGATTATATGAGTCAAAGCTTGACTCCTCTAGCTAAACCAAAAATATTAAACTTACTCAAAACTATAAACAATTTTGAACTCCAAAACCCTGTAATTTAAGGCCAAAATAAACTCCTAATGAAGCCTTGATTTGTAAAAATAATAAAATCCATATATTGAATAATTGACTTATAATCTTGGACTTGGATGACCGCAAAATATGCATCATCTACAACTTCCTTTTGACAAGTACAATAGACCCGACAATGGCAGGAATAATGATGCTTAGGACTATTTTGAGAAGATTCTCCCGATAGGTAAAACATGAAATTGATACATGTTAGATTTTTCCTTGATTTTTTACCTTCCGTTAACGATTTCACTGACATCTGTTTTCCTGGGTGCTAACTGCTTAGAGCAGTCTCAAGGTCTTGTGCTTCGGTTATCGTTGATTTGTTTCAATTTTTACATGTATGATTGCATCAGCCTCTTAAGAAGTCTGTTTGATGAATTTCTAGCAACATTGAATACCTTGATCCTGCAATTTTATATAAGTTACTTGTTATTATATTGTATGTCATATAATTTTATTCAATGTATTACCAGACTGCTGTTCATCGAAGCTTTGCATTAGCTGACAATATGGGTGAGGTTTCTGCAAAAGCGCAGGTTGGTTGTCTTCATTTGAGTATTGTTTTGTCATTATTTTCTAAATATATGCTGATATTTTTTGTGCGTTCAGATCCAAACTGTGTGCTTTGATAATTTGGGTCTTGTGTTGGCTGCATCATTAAATGTTATGTTCAAGAATAATGAAAGGTTTGATCTTTTATCTCATTTTTAATTTCCATACATCAAAAGTTATCTATTGTAATTTGTAACCACTTGTTGAACTCCTAATTTTCTTTGTTTGTCTTTGCCTGTTATCTTTTAGCATTCTCCTTTTCACCTTATGAAGTATCACTTATCAAACTTTTTTGATGCTATTTGAGGTTGCAAGCAGGTTTACCATTTGTGGTATACCCTATATTCTCAGCAATTGACCTATGTGGAATTTACCAATCGCTCAAGCACGTTCATCTGCAGACTTTAACCAAGGTTGGTTTAGAACACTTTCTAAATAAAGTCACAATTTTGCATGAATACCACTCTTGATTAGTGAATCTTTTTTCGAATTTTTGGACACTATGACCTTGATTTGTGCTCTGAAGCGGGCTTTTGAGCTAGTTGAGGAGTAATGGGATGAGAGAGAGGAAAAAATGTGCTCAGGAATTCAGAATCTTTTTAATAGGATGCTAGTTTTTCTTTAAATTACCACAAAGTAGCAATATCCAGGGCTGTTCCTGACCCAAAGCAAGTAGGAATGCCTCGTGTCTTAGAGTTAGAGAGGGTCCTAATATCTCAAAATTTTGGATGATGACGTGCCCAATTAAAAATTTACAATTTATGATTAATCCTTTTATCAATTAAGATATGTGACAACTAACACGTCTACATTTAGAATGATAATTATAATATATAAGATCCGTCTCTGTAATTTTTCCGAACGCCTGTAAAAGATCAGAATCGATCCTCTATGATAAGACCCATTTCTTTCGGTTTGCTTAGGGCCCATAAAACACTAGGAACTGCACTGCCAATACCCATGCATAGATTGTGCTAACAAATAAAGGAGTGGCTCTTGTTTACCTTTCAAATTAATATAATAACAGTCAAATAAATAACTCACTAACTATGCTTTTTCAGGATAGGCTTGAGCTCATTCTCAACAAATGGATTGAGTGTGGATATGTACCGTCACCCGCTGAAGTGAGCAAGCTCGAAGGAGTTAATCTTTGGGAAAATATCGGTGAGTTCCATCCATTGAAAGTTTCGTGCATATCTAATTAATCGATTACTCTGGAGGATAATAATAATTCCTTTATTTATGTGCAAAATCAGGCAGTAAGAAAGGAAAATGGCCAATTCGATTCGGTTGCTTGGACCCAGAAAGACAGATACCACTCTTGACAATTTTGACAATGAATTCTCTGAGTAAAGAGGATTTTTATTTTATTTGCTTAGAAACCCGTCATGGAACGAGATCGCAAAACGTGAGTGCATTCATCGTATCTTTGCCTTCACTTTATATAGTCTCATTTTTCTTTCACTTCTCATTTTATGCAACTCTCTTCTTCAGCAAGGAATTCTCGTTTCTCTTCGAGAAGGTGCAAGTACAGAGGATATGATTTTGGGTCTGCTGCAGGTAATCTTTGAATGCTCTTTACCCGACTAATTGCTGGCTGTTGCCGATCTAAAAGTTCTTGGCGTATTGAAGATTTGTGAACAATATATGTTTCTCATTAGTTGTAGTTGCTATGACAGGCTTGCTACATCCGCGAAACTTTTAGTTCAAATAGCGGAAAGTGGGAAGGCATCTTAGAGGGCTGCCGTATCTCACATTCGCATGCAATGACGTGGTTTAACTTGATTCATGACAGCAAGAGGCGTGCGCAGGTCGATATGACCGCATTGCAAGAACAGATGTTGAGCTTAGGTTGGGTTACGAAGAACATTTTGTTAGGCACACAAGAACAAGTCCGATACAGTTTTGAAGGGAAAGCTAATTCATTGTGATTACTGCATGACCCAGCTGAATTACAATGTTGTTGGAGGATTAACACAAAAAGCAAGTCGTCGTTATCATCCTCATACCCAATATCGTCTCTCGAGCGGGTCTGGGTGAGGAAAGGTGACGGATAATCCATACTCGTACTTCCTTCACAAGGAGTAGAGGAATGCAGTCAATTTTGCCTCCTAACAATCAGTAATTGTGACCGTGTAAAAGCAAGCGCATGTTCACTATTCTTCATATAATTGTGACTAGGGATGGGCATGGTTTTCATACTGTACCTCGACCATGTTGGACCCGACCCTATTTCAAAGGTTCGGGTCTAATAATTCAGAACTCTATGGGTTCGAGTCTAAAGTTGGATTTAGAATGAAAAATAGAGTTTGTAATTGGGTATAAATTTTTAGAGGCGAATTCGACTTTAGACTTAAATTATATATTAAATTTTATTTATTTATTTTAGTTAGTATCTAGCAAAAACTCTTGTGAAAATTACTTTTAGGCATTTGATTCATAACCTTTGTTACTTTATTAGTTGGTTGTTAATAATGTTATGTACTTGTTAAGACGTGTGTATATCACTCCTACAAATATACTACCTTTAAAAAGTTTTAATTTCAAGATGAAGAATCACTAGAATACAATTGTGTAATTTATTTATTTATCATATATTTTGTACGATTGTTTTCTTTTCAAATAAATTAAAATTTTTTTTAGCGCAAGATCTTTCGGATTCGTTTTTTAGACTCTAGATCTTTAGCCCCCAAGGTTTTGAGCTAATAAAAATATGTTAAATATAAAGATTTAATAAAACAACCTATTATTAATTTTATGAGTGGACCCAAAATATATATATATATATATTTATATTACATGTAAATTATTTTTTATCGATGAAAATTGAACATATTTACTTCTCTATATATATTACATGTTCGATATTTTGGATGTGGCCTAAGGAGTTATTCATTATGGCGGAAGATGCTAGTTTACTAATAAAATGTAAGCTAAGCGTACGAAACATGTTAGACTGATTTTCTTAAATAAACACCAAACTTTTGGACTAGTACTAAATCATAGTTGATGATATGTGATTTTTAATCTTCCTCGGTAACAACTTTGCAACAAGAAAAAAGATTTTACCGATTTCGTCCTACGTCACTGCTATCAACAAAGTTTTTTCATTTATAACATCAAATGAGAATTTTTTCCATTACACTTTATTAATGCAAATTAGACCGAAAGAAAAGATAGATGACAATCAAATCTATTTTTTTAGGTGCTCTCTTGAGAGACCATCTTTTGTAAAGACGACTTTTAAAAGTTCAGCTCAAATCTATATTTAGAGTTGTAACAATATATATTTAGAATTGGACTGGGCTTTTAAGAGCCGTCTTTACAAAAAAACGGTCTCAAATAAGAATTTGTGATTTTTTTAAAAAAAGTAATATTCTTACACAAAAACTTGCGTAAGACCGTATTCTAAGACCACAACTGGGCCGGCCCATTGCGCCTATTTTCCTCCAAAATTCCATTTTTTTGTTTTTTTCATTTTCTGGGCATTTTTCAATTTGGACCTTAAAGGTATCAATTTTGACCTTAAAAATATCAATTTCAACGTAAAGTAGTACTTAAACATATCAATTAAAGTAAATTTCAATTTGAACCTATAAGTGATCAATTGTGGCGTTAAACTGATCAATTTCTACCTAAATTGAAATTGATACTTTTAAGGTCAAAATTGATACCTTTAAGAGTAAAATTGAAAAACGTCCAGAAAATGAAAAAGAGGAGAGAAAGCATGTAAGGAGCGCGAATTAGGCCGACCCACTCTTATCTCAATTTAAGACGGTCTCACCCAAGACCAGCTGATATTCTTACTCTAATTGAATATTAATTCTCCATAAACTTGACTACTCGAGTGACACTTAATTTATTTCCCAAACTCGTCACGTGTGACACGTGACATTTTAAAATCGTTAATATGGAATTATTATTATTTTATTATGTCTTAATAAACCTGGATATTCTACCATTCCCTCTTCAACCTTCCAGCGGGTGCAATTTTGTCCAAAGTTTTCTCAACTTTTCCTTCTTTAATGGCGGAAGCTGAACAATCTTCTCACACATAAATAAACGAACAAAAACCAAACTTCCATAATCATCTTCAAGATCTTCAAGATGCTCTTCAATGGTTTCATTCTGCGAAGACTAAATTCTTTATTACGACCATGGCTAACACATGAACCACAATTACAAATCAAAATAGGGTTTTTTCAATCTCTAATTGTTGCCAAAAACCTAATTTTGGACATTTCAGCTTTAAACAATCTGATTGATGATGATGTAGAGTTGAAATTCTTGTTTAAAAGTGTAAAAATTGATGAGGTCATTGTTCGAGTTTGTCATTGGTCTTCTCCTGCTTTTAATGTCGAAATTAATGGGGTTAATGTCACTCTGTTTCTTGAGTACGTTTTTTTTTTGTCTTCTCTGGTTTGTTCAATTGAATTCTTTGTGATTTGTTTACTACCAATTATTTATTATTTTCATTTGATTTATTTAGGAAACGACTTGTTAAACGAGTAGAAGAATCTGTTGATGATTACTTGCACAAGAAAAAGAAGAAGATTCTTGCTGAAATTGATCCTCATGTAAGCTTTCATCTTTTATGTAATTATTGTTTAATGTTATGCAAAACTTTTGATGAGGTAAAACTTGTTGCTCAATTATTTCTATTATAAAATTTATTTTGCTGCAACTATTAGAACACACGAAATGTTTCTTCGGAGGAACATATACTGCTTAGTTAGGTAATTCATATAGAATGAAAAAAGCTAGTGAAATAATTTTATTTCTTTGGTCCCTCAGTTTGCACCACTTTTCATTTTAATTTGTCCCACAGATTTTGCACCCTTTCTTTTTTGTCCATAGTCCCACTCTTTTTGTTGCATGGTAATCGTAAGCATATATGTTATGATAGAGCATTGGGTGTACAAGCCGGTTATCTATGAAACTTCTGTTGAATCCTAATCCAAGTAGGACCAAGACTGGGATGATTCTTTAAAGTGGCCTTTTTGAAGGAAATATATAAGCTTTTTGATATTTTGAGATGGATAGAGGAGGTTGGATTGATGATGTCTTGCGAAAGAAAATAATAAAAGAAAGATCTTGAGAAAATCGGCTATGATCAAACCAATTAGGGATAGGGTATTTTGAATTTGGAATATGACTAAGATTCAAAGATCAAATCTTTATGAAATTTTATGTGTGACTTGTGAGGGACATGGAAGAGGTTTTAGAGGAGTTTGGGTTTGTCAAAGGTATGATGTATGGTGATTGTGATGATTATGATATTGAATAGACGTAATAGCGTGGGATGATATGATCATGAGATTCAAACAACACTTAAGTCAATTTTGATACAAATACATCACGAATTCGAATTCAAGAACTTTAAGAATACAATTAAGCTTGCTTAGGGTTTGATTAGCATTAACGACTTTTCGTTCTCCAATCCTCCAAACGAGCAAAAAAAGCTAAAAGCTCAAAGTTTTTGATCATGAATTCACTATACATTCTCACTCATTGAGAATGATTAATTGTAATACATCTTGAAACTAAAATTATAGAAGAAAAGGAAATAACTAATTAAGTGACGGTTCAAATTTAACTTTCTAAGCTAACTAAGATTGCATATTTCTGGCCTATAACAAAACCTTACAAATTTGTACTTAGTCCAACTCGACTTTTGGTCTGATTAGGATTCTTCAATATAACCATGAGCAGGATTGTAATTATTGGGACTGCATCTGCATCATCTATTCTCTCTGTTCATTTTTCTCCTCACAACTTTCAAGTAGTGTTTTGTATAATTTAGCCAATTTTTGAAGTAGCGTTTTGTATAATTAAGTCGTTTTTCTTTCGTTAGTTTAGGGAGTCGTGGGGTCAAATTTTCAAGAATGGATCCCAAGATTTTAACTTTCTCCTCTACGTGTTAATGGATCTTGGGCATGCTCATAAGCTCTTCTTTAAGCCACTCTTACTAGGGAAGGCCTTAGGTTGGTTCTTGGCGTGTTGGGTGTGAGTGAGGGTGATTTTCTTGTTGTTGTGGGTGAAGGAGTAGGTGTTCTTGTAACCATCATGCATTACCCTCGAATCAAACAACCATGGTCTACCCAAAATGACATGACAAGCGTCCATGAGCAACACATCACTCCAAATCTCATCCACGTACTTCTTACCAATGCTTAATGACAAAAGGGCTTGATCTGTAATAGTAATACCTTTTCTTTGGTTGAGCTATTGAATTGTGTATGGTTTTGGATGAAATATTGTTGGAAGGTTGAGCTTTGTGACCAAGGTTTAAAGGCCACGTTGTTACAAGTTCTATCGTCATTGATCATCAATCAAACTTTTTTTTTGATCATGCATCGAGTATGGAGTATGGCTTCCCTCTCCAAATCTTCCTCTTGAGCTATTGTAGTATTTCTCACCATTAAACAATCTCCTTCATCAAGCATCTTTGAAACATAGGGTTTGTCATCAACCATTTCTTCTTCAAATGTAGTGTTATTGAAGATTTTAAATTCGGTTAAAGTGATGGATTTCTTGTTTAGGCACTCTCGGAGGAAATATGTTTGACATAAAGCATCATTTAGGCTTTTGGCGCCTTAGTAATTTCCCATTGGGGCATATTGTTTCATGCATAGGCGTGACTTAGGGATGGCAATGGGTCGGACTCGGCTCGGATTATACATACTTCGACTTTGCTCCGGATAACAGTCGGAGTTTTTTTTTCCAGTCCACCTCCACTCGGAGTCGGATTATGCATACTCCAAGTTTGCCCCGACTCGGACTCTCGGACCTCCAACAGAGTCGGATGCAGAGTCGGATTATTATCAAACAATATCGTTGTGATATTGTACTAATGATTTTAAAGCATATAAAGTTAACAACATATATTTTTCAAATACAATTTAACAATAAATATGTACTCTGAATTCAAGTTTAACAAGAGAAATAGTCCTACTACTACAATTTAACAAAATTCTCTCGCATTTTGATTTGGCGTATTTATTTCTCTTGATCTGATCTGTCGTATTCTGATTTATTAATCTAAATAAAAATACCAAGTAGTTTATCACAATCGAAAATTACAATTAGTATGAGAGGGAGTTTGAATTAGTCACGTCTAGAGTTTTAAAAGAAACAAAATATTGGTGTAAAAGTCAAATTCAAAGTCAGATTCCCTTCAGGGTCGGAGTGTCGGATTTTTATTAAGGTCCAACTCCGGTCCCATGGAATAAAAACTCTCCCATTACGTTACGTAACCCCTGTTATATAACCTGTTTGAAAGTTGTCGCGCCGTTAAATCCAGTTATATAACGGTGCATGAAATTTCACGGTCAAAATGCCGCGTTGATCGTTACGTAACGTGTAACACCCGTTATTTTACCGTCATAACGATATTTGTTTCCCGTTAAAATCTCATTAATACCCATTAACTTTAATTATTACAATCACTTAAATTATATTTACTCATAGTTTTAAGTTAATTAATGCGCTAAAAGAATCTCAAATATTGCAATTATAATAGCTAGTTGCATATTATTGCATAATAACTGTAGTTCAACAACAAAATGCAATTATAAGTTCAAAACTCTCTTTATGTGACTCTTTTTTCAAAAATCACACCGCATCAGCCGCAATTCGCGTTATTTTTCCGTTATAGCCGTTTTCCGCAACATCGCGACCGTTTCTGCGAACGCATCCGTGACCGCGATTTTTTTCCATGCGGTCCGTCTCTAACTCAGACTCGAATCGTAAAGTCGGAGTCGGATGACTTTTTCCTCGGATTCGAATCGGATTATTTTCCTCGGATCGAGTCGGACTAGGGTCGGATTCGGACTAAATTGCCATCCCTGACTAGATTTGGCATTAGGCTTTGTCTTTTACGATAGTTCAACTTTGTGGGCTAGGTTAATACAGTTTTTGAGGGTTGCATATGGATGTAACTCTACGACCTTCGAAATCTTTTTGTCTAGTCCACTAAGAATACATACCAAAGTTTGGGGTTCGTCCTCTGCTAGACTGCTACTCAACACTTACATCACATATGATTCAATTTCGATAAATTTTCTTTCGTTGTTCCAAGTGATGGAAATTCAAGAAGCTGTCTTGCACATATTTTTGCAGCTTTATTGCAACAATCTTTAGCCTTTTCTCCTTCATGGTTTGTTGATAGTCAAAAGCCATTCTAGAAAATCGTTTGCGTTTAACCTTCCTTCCAACTCTCGATTGCCCACTTTGATGTCATTTTCATAGTGGACTTACGGCCCGTTTGGTTAGTGGTACTAAATGGTAATAATGAGAATGATTTATAGTGTAAAATTTCATCAAAAGTTCCATGTCATTCCCATGGTAATGAAACTTTGATCATCAAAAGTTCCATGTCATTCCCAATGGTAATGCATTGGAATTAATTTTATGAAGAAAATAAGATGATTAAAGTTGGACAAGCATGACCATCAAGGTAGCCAAGAGATATTTCAACCAAAATTACACTAGTTTTTCATTCCCATTACCATCGGTTATTACCACCTACCAAACGGGCCGTAAGGGTTTATTGTTTTCGTCCCTTTGATCAAGAGGTGTAGGGATCGCTTCTCAACTTTAGTCATTAAGAAAGGTTTTTAATTTTCTTCCTCATGTACTCTATGACAACGTCTGTATCTTGTCTTTTCTTTTGTCTTTTCTCTTTAAGCTCGAGGATTTCTTCTTAGAGCCTTTGATTTTTAAGTGGAGTCTTAGGCATCCATATTAAGGTAACGTGACGCTTAAGAAACTAGGGTATAAGCTAACTCTAACAACACTATTCTATAAAAATTCAGTTGATTTTTAATTTGAGATGGACTAAGATTGGGATGATAAGCAAGGGAAATTATAAAAATTCCGTTCACACGTGTCTTGCTTGGATTGAGCTTGCCTTGACCTTTGAATTTTGATCTCAGACTTAGACGATATTGGAATGTTAATGAACTCGAATTCATCATTGTTGGACTTGAAAGATCATCAATCGGACGACACAATCACCATAGGACTATGATTAGGGTTGGGCGCCCCTTGGCCTTTTTACCCCTTTGTTGGATCTTCTTGGATGGAATCTAAATATTGGGTCTATTTCTTTCTTACGTTGATGCTGATTGTCTTCTTGGGCCTCTTCATCATAACCTTTTGTCATAACCCTTCTTTCCACTGTTAGTACAAGACTCTTTCCAAAAATTGAAGGTTACACTTCTATTTCTAATAGATTCTCCCTTAATAGGCCAAATGGCCTTATTGTAATAACCAACTGAAGCTCCTACGAGTGTTTTTCAAATATAATAAACAAAACAATAATAGAAAAAATTGAACATCCAAACTCCATCCTTAAACATTGAACGTCAAAAACATCGTTTCCAACAGTCATCATGGGTTTGAAGATCCTCCTAGTTAAGCAGGAATGGATCAGGATCATCATTGACAGGATTGGATCACGATCAGTTACCCTTTATCTTTACATGATATTTTAAGCGTGTACATTACCCTTTATTGTATCATAATATCATAATAATATATCAATCGTCTATTTTTAAATCTTGTTATGCGAGCATTGATTTCATATACATGATTTATGGTGTTTAGTAATATTAAAGATCGATCAAATGATTTATGCTTAATTGAATTTTTTCGGTCATTGATAATGCAAGGATTTAGTCCCTTGACTTGTAAGATGGCTATATTTTTTCCTCTTCCATACATGTCTCCAATATGGGGAAATTCAGTTGCACACTCAATATGGGGTCTCAACCTTGCAACCCTTAATGTGAGTTGACCTTAGTGTTATTTGGGCCAATCGGTGTCTCTAATCCACTTATACTGGATCTGTAACATGCTGCTTATATGACCAGAACAAGCCTTTTTAGTTTTGTTAACTGTTGATTTAAAGGGAATGGTGTTATGCTAATTTATTTTGCCTCAAGTTTTTATAGCTAAATTGGGTATGAGTTCTCCTGCTTTTGGTTGCTAATTGATATGGAGTTGGAGTTCTGCATCTGTTTGCTGAAATAGTTTACGGAAAATTGCAGGGGAGCACATTGCATGACACTATTGAGAAGATGATAATGACTGCTTCTTCAAAAAGCCAGCTTAAAGATTCCACAATGAATTTGTTATTGATGCATTGCTCTTTTTGTCTGACAGATGCAAGAATACGAGTGGAATATTCTGTTTCAGATGACAACTTTTCGTGGTTATGTTATTCAAGAGAGCTTAAGGCACACTCTTCACATAAAGAACTGGGGTGTCTTTTGGGTGGGTTTATTGGTTTAGTTTTTGTTCCTTTGAGAGAAGCTGATTTTAATCTAGAAGCCTCCAAGCTGGAAATAGGAGTTGAGAAGAAAGATCATAGTAGTTGTATCCTTACTTGTGTAAATCCTTCTTTTGGTATTACTTTGAAAGATCTTAGTCTTCTGAGCTCTTCTATCACTGTTTCAGAAATGGACCTTTCATTATCTCCCTCACAAGTTGAAATGATGGGTGCATTTAGCAACCTACTTAATATAGAATGTAGACATTTTAGGAGTGGAAGATTATTATGGGGAATAGCTAGACGGAAAATTCGCAATTCTTTCCTGCCCGCTGGATGTATGTTTTATAGCATTGTGCTGATAGCAATATATTGGCTACGCCTCGTCAAGGAATATCACTGTTTCCTGATATTAGTTGGATACTCTGAACATGGACTAAAGATGACAAATGATGGTAAATTTCCAAAATTAGCTGAGCAGCAAAGGAAGACAATTTCTCAAATACTGGAGAAAGAACTTCCAGCAGAAGCCATAGCTAGTGCAAGGCGGATTGCTCGTCATAGAGCAACATTGATAGAACCTTATGCTGAAGATATTTCAGTGCCACATATTGACAGTGATCCAACAAACTTCTGGTGGATAATCTTGCCAGTAGTTTGCATATGGAAGGCAACAATAAAACTTTTTCATATTGTTGTGACTGTGTTTTGTCTGCATAAGATGTCACTCAAAATTGGTCAACTTAGAAAGACTAC
Organism: Amaranthus cruentus; assembly: GCA_019425755.1. Taxonomy (NCBI): domain Eukaryota; kingdom Viridiplantae; phylum Streptophyta; class Magnoliopsida; order Caryophyllales; family Amaranthaceae; genus Amaranthus; species Amaranthus cruentus. The sequence goes on from CM033452.1 coordinate 7,323,756, forward strand.
TGAAGTTGTTGATCCCAGTTGTTGCATCTATGTCAGCCTAGGAAAAATATCAGCTGCAGTTTCTTCTATAGATGCTAGCTTTCCTCTGGTTCATACAAATTCAAACTTGAGGAGAAGAACCACACACACTGATGCATTTTCGTTGTTTTTGATGGTAAAAGGGTTTCTCTATATTTCCGAAGAGGGTTCATCTGAGCAGTATACTTACTTCTCTATAGGATGTCTTGAAGTTACCTCTGCACATAATTTTCTTGATTTTGAAAACCAAGCTAGGCCTGAAACTTTTGGTGGTGCTCTTAGAAGACATTTGAAAGAAAGGTTAGATGGTCCAGAAACCATTGTTTCGGGGGAACCTGCTTTAATGTGTTTCCGTTCAAGAGAAGGGGAGACTGGTCATGAAAGAGTACCCATTTTAGATCAAATGCCTGGTGAGATTGAACGGATATGGAGAAGAATGCAGCAGAAATTTCAGGGAAGCAAGGGCAACTATGATGGTAGTCCATGGGTTCTTTGCATTATTCAAAAATTTCTAGTATATCCTAGCCTTAAAAGCCCAGATGTGGGGTTCTCAAATTGCAGTTTCATGGCAGGAAGGCTGAATTTTGCATCAGGTTACTCAACAATATTATCTATTGCCAAACTGAGGGAGCAGGTGCAGCATGCTTTCTATCAGTCTGGCTCTCAGAGTGTTGTGGTTCCGTTGCATTCTTCGAAGACCTTTCAAGAATCACAGGAGAACAATGCTTTAATGGGTATTCATTCCTCTTCTTTTCATGAGTTAGCCGAAGATCACGAATGTAGTAGTTTGAATTTCGCTATGAAGACAATGAAAATGAGTATTCTGAAGTTGCTTCCTGAAAAAAATGTTAAAATGAGAGCCCTCATTGCTGGTCCTCATTTCAAGATATCTGTGAGAAATGAGGAGCTTCCAAGTAACAAATTGGAGCCAAGTGGCAAATATGGTGAAAATGGGATTAATCTTTTAATTGATGTCAACAACATTGAGTTTGCTATATGGCCAACTGCAAAGTTTGTGGTTGTACCATGCAAGGAAGATCAGAGGCCAGATAATTTTGAGTCAGAATTCTTCAAGTTAGAGGAATTTCTGGTTGAGGGATATCCGGATGCATTAAAGAATAAATATGCTTCAAAAGGACAAGTTACACACTTTTATTATATACAATTATGTGGCTTGAAATTATACTTTGAGGATTTGGTGGATAATCATTTGATGCAAATGCTATTATTGAAGCCGATGACTGTTAACCTCTCATCATCAAGGTTCGGAATTTCTGCTGCTCTTTCAACTTTTTCTATGCATTGAAATGTACGTATGTTTCTTGTTTCTACACCCTCAATGTCACTGTTATATAGATAGTGAATGGAGCATTTGATATCATTGTTTGGTTAAGTGAAATTGAGATTTCATCGAAAGGCTAATCTGAGATAAGCAGTATACACCAATCCTAACGATGACGCGGTAACGGGAGTGATGCGGTTATTTAACGCCTAAATATCGGTCGAATCATAGGATATTCAGTGATATGGCTCAAAACACGGTTTTTTCACACCTTTTATAACGCGAGATTGATTGGTTCGTTTATTTTGAAAGCCTTTTTAACACGGTGATGTGATGCAATGTGGCCTTGTATGTATATTATGCATTACATTATGTAATGGCCATTGTGTGAGTTGACGCAACGTTAAATCCCTCTATATAACATCAAATGGATTTTCACAGTCAAAAAACACCGCATTGACCATTACCTAATGTTTGACGTTCTATATATCACTGTTCCAACGTTATTTGTCGAGACGTGTTTTAAGGAAAAGTTTATTTTAACATCTCCCTAAATTTTAGAAAAATTCTTCTGACATCTCCCTGTTAAAATTTCATTAATACCATTAACTCTAATTATTACATATCAATTAAATTATTGTTTTATCATTTGTCATTAAACGAAATAAGTAACTATTAAAATTAATTATCCACTAAAAGCACCTCATGTAGTGCAATTATACTAGTTATGGGCGTATTGTTGTATAATAAGATTATTTCTATAATAAATACAGTAATAAGCTCAAAACTCTCTTATGTGATTTTTTCATAAATTCACACCAGTTTGTTGCAATTTGCAACTGCTTTCCGCGACACCGCAACCTCGATTTTTTTTTCCTGCCCGCTGAGAATTTTGATTTCTCTAGAGCATAGGAAGTATGAATGCAGAGTAAACCATTTGAACAATTTTAAAAAAATCTAAAATATTGTCAACTTTTGTTGCTCTCATCTCCAAGTGACTGAAAGGAACTAAGGATGATTTTCTGTTTTTTCAATAGTTATTAGATATTTGTATTCTGGAGTCATCAATCTGAACAGTTTGTAAAAATTCTTTATTGCTGCCAGCTCCTCTTTGATTAACAATCAATACATTTGTGCATTATTGAATATCTTGGGCCAACAATTTTATATCCAAGATTTCTTGTGTGATATTCTGTCATTAGTTTGTTATTCTGTCACTGCAGCATGTAATGGGAGAAAATAAAAATTAAGAATTCTGCAGGGAAATTATAGTATGGGATGCTTGTTTTGATGATGTCATAAAGAAGAGACTTAAAAGTATCAAAGCTTTTGTTATCCTTTCTGGTTAACTCATTCAAATTGATCTCAGCCTCTTTGGTTTATATGTTTTCCATTAATGTTTGGCATTTTGTTGGATACATCAGACTTTATATTCTTGTATGTGTTTTTCAGTTCGACAGTTTATCTTTTGTGCTTGGAATTCGCAACAGATGGGTCTTTTGCTAAGAACTGTCATGGTAATTTGCTGCTAATGAAATGGAAGATTGTTTCGAGTTCACTGAAAATACAGAAAATAAATGCTGCGTCTCAACTATTTAGAGGCTTAAAATCTCTCCTAAGAAAGCTAAAAAGCTAAAAACAACTGTTGATAATCTGATTTTTTTGGCCTCTCTATCCCCCTATCTTTAGAGTTGTCATTCCTTTCTCCTTGCACACTGTCTGCATTGTTCTGCCAGCCATTGTTCTTACAAACTCTGATGCAGGTCTTATTATATCCTCTTATAGTTAGTTCCTAGCATCTGTGTATTCTAATTTGCACACCCCCTGTGAACCATGATGTGGAAATTTTAAATGGATACATGATACATGGTTCACCGTTACACCTTTTGTTCTTTTGTTTTTAAAACAATACTGGGTAACAGATCATGTTTCTATATATAGCTGTACATGTCTCATCTACCAAAAATGTGTATTCCAATTATTGCTGGGGAGGATCACATGTTTTTGTTCACTTTTGTTGCCTAATATGCATATGCTGATACTCCCTTTATCCTCGTAAAATCTCTTCATTAACTTCTAATATGTGAGAGCTTTTTTAAGTCAATGGGCCCAACTCAATGTGACGGAGGGTGTATTGCTAATGCTGAAATCCTTATTGCTGTCATATTTTTTTCCTTTCATCTGCCAAAATGCCCATCTAGTCTTTTTCATGTCAAAAATATGCGTCATTTCAAATATATATATCAGTGTGCTTTTCAAGATTAGTATGTTCTCCACTTGCAAACTCTGTTATCACATTTTCATAATCAGTGCACAGTTTTTTAAACAATAATGGGTAGTAAAGAGTATGTTCCTATCTCTGTCTCCTGATCCTCTAACAATAATTATTCCAATTTGTTCCGAGGTGGATCACATATTGTTTCTCTCTCATTTTGCCTTTATTTTTAGGATAAGTATTATTCCACTAATGGTCCTATTGCTATTATATTCTTTCCTCATCATTTGCTGAAATACTTATCTAGCCTTTCTGTTTCTGTATAATGCTTTATGTGCCAAGTTTTTCTTTATGGATTTTTAATAACGAGTATATTTTAGGGATTGCATTTACTCGTTTGCGAGATCTGGTATTGCATATGCATTATCTGTACGAGGTGCCATATTGGGAGTTAACGGTTCTTTTTATGTGGATGAGTTATCCGTGATTTTACAGGTACGCTTTTGTTAGATACCTTGTTCTGGACATGAGTGTTGTGGATATGATTATCTCTTTGGTTTTTTTCTTTTATTAGAACTCTAATACTAAAGATTTTCTTCTATAGTTTTGTTATCTTTCTTTTGTGTTTCATATGTCATCCATGGGTATAAAAAAGAAAAAAGTTTTTTCACCAAGTTGTGGGTTATGATCTGGAGCCATTTTCTATTTTTCTGGCAGATTGTTGAAGGCCTATTTTTTCCTTCATTGACTCCTGCTTCTGGCTTACGGGAAGTCCCAAATCATTTGGTAATACCTGAAAACCAGTTTCTGCAGACAGGATCGATAAATGAGGAAATGTTTATTGGAGTGAACAAGGAGGATACTTTAAACTTTGAGAGTGTTATAAGCTTTGTTAGAGCCAGTTTTGAACTTGCATCATTTGATATTATCCTTCATAAATCTCGAAATGGGATTGACGCTAGAGCGTTTTCAATACTCTTTGATGCTTATAATATTCAAAACCTGAGCTTGGCAGAACTGCCTGATAGTGGAATTTGGCTTTCAATTCAGAAGGCATGTGTGGATGTCTCTATTGGTGAAGCTAAAGCTGAGGCAAATGTAAATTTCCATGAAGTTCGAGCTGTTATGTTTAGAAACAAAAATAAGATTAGAATTGCAGATACATTTGAAGAGGAGAATGCAGTTATACATTCGATTGATTGCATTTGTGAAGCCTCCCTTTCTTGTTGTACATTTGGTTTGTTGTTGGATTGCCTGAATGATATAAGAGTGCAGATTGGCACCGATAGTGAAATATCTAACATCAATCCCGAAAGCACACTCAGTTTCCCTTCCTTGATGATTGATAATCTAAATTCAAATCAAATTGAAGATGAAGGTTCAAATTCTAATATACCAGCTGTAGCTATGCTGTTAATAAACCTCACTGGTTATGAAATTTTCATAGGGACATGCTCAATAAAGAATGAAGTCTCTTGGGCTTGCCCGGCAGAAAAGCTCAACTTATCATTGTCTGTTGGAGAGGATTTTCAGAGTATTACTTTCCAGATCCAGGTGTGAATCTTGTATATATTTTATTTCAATCTTGATTGAAGATCCACTTTTTTATTTTAACGCCTCTGCATCATCAGCCCTCAACCCTTTCGGAACTTGCTCTATATATGACGTGTATAATGACTCAAAAATGTTAAAATTAGTTCTCATTTTTCTGGATGTGTTTATCTTTTAAATGCTTTGTGTTTAATTGTTGAATTTTTAATGGGAATGACATTGAAGATTGCTTTACAGGGTGGTCGTATTCTCATTGAAACCAACATACTTCCCGAGTTTGCACATTGTCTAACTACATATTTTCAATTTTTTGGGAGTCTTCTTATTATGCATCTCCCTCATCAAAATGCCATGGATACCGCTGAAGGGGGTTTGAAGGTGTTGGGAGAAGAGCGCATAGAAGAATTTTCTCAAACAAAAACTCCTCAGGCTTCTTCAACTAAACTGGAACTCTTGGAAGCTGTTAATATAAATGTGTCACAATTATCACTTTTACTCCTTATGATTGATACCTCTCGTATGTCAATTCTTCTTTATTACTCTTGTTCACCTTGCATTGTTCTTTCTTTCTTGTTTGTTGTTGGTAAAAAGAAGAGAAGACAAATATCAGAAACTTATAGATATTTTGATGCTTATATTCAGGAGTGATCAAGGGAATTGTAGGAAGGGTTGACTTGAACATAAACTTATGGTTGGAGGACAGAAAGAAGAAGTTCTTTTTTAACCTTTCCCATCTGGATATCTTTTCTCAGATCTTAAAAGAAGGTGTAGGGAAGTCGGAAGTAAAAATTCAAATGCCACATTTTTCTTCAGTAGGATCGAGCCATGATTCATTGCAGTTGAATCGCCAAGATTCTTGTAGGCCGTTTTTGTATGGAGAGGAGACATATGTGTTGTCTAAAGATGCACATTGTTCGAGTTCGCTTGCTTCTTCTATAGACCCTGTTGCTAATATCTCTGGATCAGCGGTTGCCCAATCGTGTGAACGAGAGGAAAGTTATATTTTGGAGCGATTTTCTATTTCTGTATCTGCTGAGAAAGTTATCTCAGGAGATAACAGTGTCCCATGCTGTCCAACTCAGGGATGGTTTGGGAATGGTTCTGTTTCAGGTTTAAATCTGACAATTTCTCTATCTGAGATACAGGTGAAATGCTTATCTTTTTCCCTGGACCTATTAAAAGTTGATGCCTTTGATAACATAACAAATTGCAATCTATTTCTGGATTTCCCCTTAGTACTATTAAATTCAAACATTGCTGATGTATAATTCATATGCATGTCTGACTTGATTTACTGTGCAGATGCTTCTTGCTACTGCTGAATCCTTTTCTGAGGTTTCTAAGAATGTTGCTGCTAATGATGGGGAAGAAAGGGGTAACACGTCTATATACCAGAAATCTGAAAACGATTTTGAGACAGCACTACCTGATGGTAAATACAAGTGGTATACCTTTCTTTGGAATTAAGGCTTTGCATTGTTGGTAAAAAAAATTTTGTTTGCAGTTTAACTGATATGATGGCTTTTCAGAGATACTGAAACTGAGTTTGCCATTGCTTTCTCTTTAGGTGCTATTGTTGCTATTAAAGATGTCCATCAACACATGTATGTGACTGTTGAAAGTGTGGAAAACAAATATAAAATAGGTGGTACATTTCATTATTCACTTGCCGGAAAAAGGGCTCTTTTCAGGGTAAGGGTGTTACTAATCTAGTTCTAATTCGTGAATTCATCTCCTTTAAATGTCTGGCTTGATTTCAAGTTCTGGTTTAAAGTTTGACTTCTTAATCCTCAAAAGTGAATGGATTCCTCTTGTGTTTGAATTGGATTTTGATGTTTGAAAATACTTTTAAGACCTTGGTGTAGGTTCTGAAGTACTCTCTGCTAGTAGGATGCGTAAATTCTTGTGTATCTGAAGATTTTTTCTGGTTTGCAACGCACATAGTTTTGAGGTGATGATGGAAAATATTTTACTCCTGAGATTAATGTGTCAGATATTTGTTTAATGTTGGAAATCGCAAAGTTTGAAGATGAGGGAGAGATGAAAACTGGCTTTGGTTTTCGAAAGATGCACAGGTATGGAAAGTGGAGAACTAGCCTCTTGGCATTCATTATGGGGATTTTTAAAAGAGCTGACATGCTCAAAGATGACTTGGAAGGTGCTAGTGAAGATTTTCTGGAACATACAGCTTGAGACAAATATTGAGGGGGAAATGGACAAATAGATTTTGTTCATGATGCAATCTTGTGGAGCTTAATGTGTGCAAATTGTTCTATGGAATGTTTTATCAGATTGAATGATTACTCTGAAAAATAATCCCAGTGTAGAATTCTAGCTCACCCTTCTTCTGGGAGCTTAATAGCCATATAATCGCTTGAGCTATGGAAAATATCTGTTTTTTGAAATTAGTTTGAGGATTATTGATAAGTTTAAAGTAACTTCTTGTTTTTACTTAAGTTTGTCTGATTTTCTGAATTGAATTATCAACTATGTCTACTGCTGAAGAAAACAATTCCTGATAGATTATAACATATTTCCTCTTCTTATGCGTACGGCTTTTGGCTGTGCAAGCCAAGAACATAATGGTTATCCTAGTTCAGAAATCAGAAAGTTCTGGGCAAACAAAACTTAGGCTGATAAATTGTGTGGTTTGGGCATTTGATGATTGGCTGCACGTAAAGAACTTCATTGATCAGATTCTCTTCATCCTGTCACATATGGGAATGAACCTATCAAAATAACATATATTATTGCACTGATGTGGATTTTGTTGTATTCTCACAGAATAATGTCAGACAATTGTTTAAAATACTTTGGCGGTCCAGCCTTTAGTCACACCGACAATGAAGAAAGTACAGTTACGCACCTGCAAAAGGTGTAGTAAGAAGGCCGGGGGTTTAATGAATAAAGATTCTATTATAAGTAACTTTATTAGTTAGGGTAGAGTTTGTTATGGTTATATTGTCATCAAAATACATCTGTTATATTCTGTATTCTGTTAAATAGTTTTGGGCCTATATATACCTGGATTGTAATTAGGAAAGGTATTGAATAAGAGAAATATATGTGTGAAAGTATTGTAGCACTGGAAACCTGCTTTTCTATTTTCTTTCTTTTCTTTTTCTTTTTTCTTCTTAAATTGGTTCACTCATTTTACAGAAGCGTAAGAGAAGTCTATCACACCTTTCTCTTTCTAGTTGTGTTGAACATGATGAGTGATCTTATTGAGTGTACAAAGATGATGTGACTGAAAAGATGCTTGATGCACAAATATATCAGATTTTGTTACAACTTACGAGTAATTAAGTTAGGAATCAAGAAAACTGAGTAGCATAGTGTGAAATGCGGTAACTATTGCGATCGTGGTAATGGAACGGTGATGCGATAACGGGAGTGATGCGCTTATCGTAACACGTAAATGTCGATCGAAATCTTAAGATATCCCTTGATACGACCCAAACACGGTTTTTTTACACCTTTAGAACATGATAAAATCGGTTTGTTGTTTTTGAAAACCTTTACAACGCGGCTGTTGATATGATGCAGCTTTGTTTTTTCACTATGCCGAGTAGGCACAATTTATCAAACACTTTTTCTATATTGAAATACCTATGGAAGCATAAATATAACATTTTTTTCTTTTTCTTTTTCTCAATTCATTATCAGGTTAAATGGAGGAAGAGAGGATTGTGGAAATTTTCATCGCCTTGGTTCTCCTTGATGTCACTTTACGCTAAGACTGATTCAGGGGTACCATTACGTCTGAATTATTTGGGATCATCTGGTTTTGTTGAGATCTCCAGCAATGATGATGGTGCATGTGCACTTTGGAAAATTGCTCCCTGTAAGCATGAGGATTATGAGGATGATGTTGATCTAAACCCATTGAATTACCTGTGCAAAAGCACTTTTTATCTTGTCAATAAAAAGAATAATTGTGGTGCTGCTTTTGTTGATGGTGCTTTGGAATTTGTAAAAAAGCCTGGAAATCCTTTCAAGTTCAAAATTCTCCATGATCTTACTGTGGGATCTGATCAACAGTGGTCTGATGTCCATCAACCTGAAACTCACAATCGTGTGCTCTTGGATGAGCACGAAATATCTGAAGAAGCTGGAATGGTCCCTTGCATAAATTTGACAATTGAAAAAGTTTCCTTGATCATTGTGCATGAACTGTCTGGTCCAAAACATAAATTGCCTCTGCTTCAAGGATCTGTGGATGGTACCAAACTCTTTATCCAGATTCTCCCACAGAAAACCAGGGTGATGAGCATAGCAACTGCTATGCTGTACTACTTTGATGTGCATAGATCCCTTTGGTGAGTTATTCTTCAGAAATATAGCTTACTATTTTCTCCATCAATCATGCACTACATCGTTACATTCTGCAAATGTCAGGAGAGAATTCGTTCAGCCGATTGAAATGTGTGCTTACTGGCGATCAACATCCCTTTCGTTGGCTTCAGAAAATCGTGGGACGGACAGTCACCTTTATTTCAGAATGCAGGAGGTAAGGAGATGAATATACCCAATGTGGCTTAAGCTAGTAGTCAAAAACTTATTCCTAATACTTCTTTGTGGGGTTTTCTTGCTTCTACAGCTGGATTTATCATTAACAGAACGCTTGTTGGACATACTATTGTATGTAATTGGAAAACTGGATTTGGCTGGCCCATTTTCTGGCAATAATTCTTCTGTAGTGGCCAACTGTTGCAAGGTTCTATCCCTCTCAAGCTCTCAAGATAAATATAACAAATTTTGCATGCATTGTATATGTTTTCATTAGCTGAATGGTGTTCACAGGTAAAAAATCAATTTGACCTGGACCTTCTTTGCCGTTTCAATGACAACCAATCTTCAAGAGTGGGCAGAAGGCGTTCAGCTGTCTTTTTGAGGTGTCTGCATGTCTGATTTTTTGCCCTTTATCATTCTTGTTTCGGTTTATAAAAGTTTTGTGCTAAGAAAGCTACAATAATTATTTTCTCTTTTCAATTTGAGTTTATAGAATGTTGCATCGGGCGTTCAATTTAAGTCTTGAAATTTTTGCAAGTTTTACTTGTGTCATTATTGGAAGGGGCTGGGGGCTGGCAGTGTGGGGGAATATCTTGGAGAAATACTTGCGTATGTAGAGATTCTTTTCAAGTACAAATCTTGAAAGATTATTTCTGTAACAATTGTTTTTTTTTTTTTGTTTTGCGAGGATGGAAGTTGCATATGATGTTTGTAGTGTATTTATGTTAACTCATTTGCCCTTCTTATTTATGTGAAGTTGCATATGATATTTGCAAAATGGTCAATCGAAAACAACATTTTTTTAAATATCTTAAGCTAAGGTTGCATACACCTAACCTTAAACCCACCTTGTCATCAGTTTGTTTGCGTATTGCCCATTAAGCTCCCTTTCTAAAGCCCCATCCTCTTTGACTCGCACGATTCTGTCTGCAGGATTTTGTTCCTTTTGGTATGTTATTAGTAAATATGCTGTATCCATTCTCTTCTTGGTCTTTGTTGTTTCATGTAATTTTCTTATTTCTTTTCCTCTATCATGGGTTGCTTTCTGTTGACACTAATTGGATAATTTGTTATTTATGGTAGTTGGATTCCTGTTTGGTGCAATGAAAAAAGGCCTCTAATGGACTGTAGTTATTATTATTCTAATATTGTCAGTTTTATGTTAAATTGATTCTGTAATTTTTCCACATACCTAAACACATCAATTGTGACCTGCTCCCTCCAATTGCTTTGTTTGGTGACAATTTGATTTTCATACAAGGCACCTAGAGGAGCCTCCAGGAGCATCTTATGCAACAATTGTGCTTGAAAATCCTGGAATATCTTCAACTTCTTCAGTTCATGTACCTCTTTCCAGATCACAGATCTTTGCTTGGAGAACACGCATTGTATCACTAGAAGGTAATCTTTGTTTTGTGTGTCGTCTGTTGTGAGATGGATGTATTTGTCCTATTATGAAGACGTAATGATGATGATTGCCTTTCGTTGTCCTTGCAAAGTCTATGCTTAAATCCTGAACAATTTTCCTGAGTTGCTTGAACATAATCAACACTTTTTTATGGTTATTGTTAAATGAATGGCATCTTTCTTCTGTGGAAGCAATTCTCTGTTTTATTTTGCTACGTAAAGCTTCTTGTAAGCTTCATCGAATCAAGAAGTTGGCTTAAATTCTTTTAGACAAATTAATAACCTGTGATAAAAAATACTATAGTGAGACCTTAAAACTTAAAAAGTAAATGTTGCCAGCTCCCTGTTTCCTTAGGTGTTAACTTGTTGACTGTTGAGAATAGATCTGGATTAGTGCAAGACTTTTCACATATCATTGCCAAAATGGCCGAGAAACAATACTTTAGCTTGTTATCTTGTGAATGTTTTTTCTCCAGCATGTAAATATAGTACTGTTTATCTCTTAAAATTATGGTATGCATTGAAACTTGAAAGGCACTGTCACTTTGTGTTTGCTCACAATTCGCATGATAAATTTTATCTGAATCTCAAACTTATTTTAACCATAACAACAGTTCATTACCACATTGCCATTATTGTGTTTGCATACATAATGTGAGAGTGAGGGTCAAAATTTGCGGTGGGAGTTGGCTGTACTCATAATTCCAAAAAATATATAATCTGAACAACCGAATCATGATGTTGAGCTCCTTGACTAAAACTCTTTATCTGGAATCCTAGTTTCGAATTTGATTTTTTCCCCTTCCTCTTGCCTCCTCTCTTTGATGGAGTGAACTAAGATAATGTGAATTTTTTAATTCTGTAAACCTAATATAAAATTTCTCCACTTTTCATACCACATCAGACCACATCCAAAGTATTCCAACAATAACAGATGAACATGGCAGAGACCTTAAAAATTCAAACAAGATCACCTTTGAGTCTGTGCAGTAACACAACCTTAGTTGGATTTAGAGTTGAGGTTCTGATCATTTATCGAGACTGAGACGGAACTGATCAAGCAATACTCTCCAATCAGGCCATTATATGTGGATACAATAAATTACTTTTAGTAACACTGTTAAGATCATTTCATGCATGGAGCTAAATACCAAAAAAGGTTTACCTAGTGAGCACGCAAGATGGGGCCAGTTTCAATGTTTTATGATGATACTGTTGAATCTTCAGGTGGTTTTCAAGTAAAGCTAGTTTTATCTGAATTTTCTTACTTTTTGATCTTCACAGATTCACGAACCTGTCCTGGGCCGTTTATTGTTGTCGACATTTCAAAGAACGCTGAGGTATGGAACTGTATGCCAGAGGTTTATTCTTCAATTATATTTGAAGACTGAAGTTGCAATCCTGATGTAAATCTATCCTGAATCAACATGTTTGTGATTGGACCTACAATTTTCAGGAAGGTTTATTGCTTAATGTCTCCCCATTACTTAGAGTCCATAACAATACTGGATATCTAGTGGAGTTGCGTATTCAGAGACCTGAATCAATGGAAGATGAATCTGCATCAGTAGTGCTAAGAGAGGGGGACACTGTTGATGACTGCATGGCAGCATTTGATGCGATAAGGTTGTCTGGTGGGACAAAGAAGGCACTTCTATCATTTGGTCTTGGTATGCTTTAGCCAATTCATCTCATGATTTCTGTTGCTTGTCATAATTTCTTCTTTTAACTTGATCTATTGCTCTTCTCATTTCTCCTGTTTCTAAATGCATACTCTTTTAAATGAGGTGTTTTACCTACTTGATTAGAATTGCTGTTTTTGTTTAATAGACTACATGATGTAAATAGCATGGTTTGAAGTAGTTAATGTAGATAACTAATGGCTTAAAGAGGCTTTTCAAGATGACATTATATCTGATGTGCCAGCTTTGTGGATAATTAGTTTCGAAAAAAGCCATCGGTGATGGATGTGTCTAAAACATAGAAATTTATGAATCAGATACCATTTGCCAAAAACTGAAGATTCACTTGTCTCTATTTTGAGTAACAGCCCCTTTAGCAACTCGAATTACCTAGATCCAATTAATGAGAATAGTAAAAAAAAAAAAAAAGCACCAGTTTGCAGGGATACTAAGTAAATATTATAAAATTCAAAAAGAGTAAATACTATAAAGCTCTAGTTTGTTATTATGACCAGTACAATGTTCTGTTGGTCTTTATAGGCTTAGTTGAACTACATGAATCCTTGAAGTGATACAGCTTTGATAATTAATAATAAACACCTATATTTTTATGGTGTTTATCCTATATATTTGGTGGGATGCATTAGGCTTAGGGAGATAATATGAAAAATGAAACATTGGCAAGCATCAAGCTGGAAGTAATTTAAATAGAAACCTAGCCTTTTGCATTTTCAGTGGAAAACTTTACTTGATACAAGTCTTGATGAAGATACTCCTCATATATGCCAGCTTTCCAGTGAGAAGAACCAAACTGTAATTTCCTTTTTGGCTGAAGTATTCTTTTGTAACAAAATTTACATCATCTATTTGATGCAGGTAACTTTGTTTTCTCATTTCGACCTAAGATAAAGGATCAAAATGATGCTTCTAAAAATTGCTCAGTAGAATGGTCTGAAAACCTTAGAGGGGGAAAGGCTGTACGTCTATCAGGTGTCATTGATAAATTAAATTACCAAGTTCGCAAAGCTTTCTCATCTGAGTCTTGGAAGTATTCCTTTAGCACCGCTGCTTGTTCAGTGAGATCGGGAGATTCTGCTGTGAATCAAATGCATTTCTTGGTTCAGAGCACTTCAAGAGATGTACCTATCGTGCAGCCTGATGATCATCGTAAAACTAAGGATTCATCAATTGCATTGCAGGAGCAGAAGGAAATTTTTCTTCTTCCAACCGTGCGAGTATCTAATTTACTGGATTCGGATATTGATGTACTATTAACTGAAACAGGTAATATGAGAAATCATAGAATGTCTTATATATGTATAATTATTTAACTTGACCTGCTGACCTGGTGCAGAAATCTCTACCATTGATGGCTTAAAGAATATCAACCACGCCACTGTCCAATGTGGGTCATCTGTTGATCTATATGCTAATCCTGCTGTAATTTTCTTCAATGTTACATTAGTGATGTTTAGTTCTAGAAGTAAGCCTGTGAACTGCAGTCAATGGCTCAAAAAGTTGAGTAAGAAGAAGGATGGAGTTCAGTTTTTGGATATTGATTTAGAATTTTGTGGTGGGATGTACTTTGCTTGCTTGAGATTAGCTCGTGGTGACAAGGGCATGCTAGAGGTAATATTTTTTATGGAAGTTTGTTGCAAAGGTAGCATGTGATATTAACTTCTATTTTTTAATTGTTAAATTAAAAAAACATTATCTTGATTTCTTTGTGGTCAGATAAACAGCTGAAAAATGTTTGTGATGCAGGCCATTGTTTTTACTCGATACACATTGAGAAATAACACTGATTTTTCTCTGTTCTGTGTTGCAACACATCTGAAACCTCTGCCTAGGTGCTTGCTGTACCTGAAGTGATAAACAATTAAGTTGTTTTGATAATGTTGTTTTTCCTTTACTGAAAACTCGTATCTTATTTTATGCAGAAATGAAGATGGAAGTCATAGCATCAATTCTCCTCCACATATTGGGACGCTTTTGCCTCTAAACTCAACTAAATCTTGGTTCATGAAGTAAGATGTTCTGTCTTTTTTTCTCATGTAACAAATAACTAATATACTTTTCGTTCCTGGAGTTCTGACTAGTACAATCTTCTTCTCTCTCATAAGACATATAGGAAGAAGAAAGAACTGAAATATATGCTGTATTTCTGTTTGTCAGATCTAGTAAGCTGTCTATGACATTGTTGGATGAAGGATCACCCAAGTCTATTTTGGATTTGGATGCCTTATCAGGTCTTGCAGAGATGCAATTTATTAAACTTCAAGAACCTGGAATCAAGTATTTGATGAAGTTTGGAATCTCTTTGGGGCCATTAGTGATTAAAACTGATGTGCCACTGCCAGCACAAATGGTCTCTATTGTCCCTCGGTTTGTTATATACAATGAATCAGATGAACAAATTTTTGTGCGACAACGTTTCTTAGAGGTTTGTTCATGATTAATTTTCAGATTTTCTAATATGCATTTTCCATTTCCCTAACTAGATGGAATTTTGTCCCATTAACTCATTTCATTTTGCTGCATTTGAAGGATGACTCCGGAGATACATTTAGAATCAGCAGTAAACAAAAAATCGCATTGTTTTTCAGGGTTGGATCCTATGATAAGCGAGATATTAATGTGCTGAATAAACTTCTGCAAAAGCACAAGGTATTGGATGATGATGCATCATTTTTGGTGCAATTTAGTCCAAATGAAACTATGTGGGGATGGTCTGGTCCAGTTTGCGTGGCTGCACTTGGATGTTTTTTCTTAAAATTCAAGAGAAATGTTATATCTCCTGTGCGTGAGTTGGATCTTGCAACAAGAGAAGATGACATTGCTTGGGAATATGCAGCTGTTCATGTGGTTGAGGAAGGTTCTACCTTTGTGTTGCATTTCCATAGACCACCGGACACCGCTTTGCCTTATCGAATTGAAAATCATCTTCTTGATGCTTCGGTTACCTATTATCAAAAGGTTTTTTTCCATCGTACTGAATAGTATATAGGGTTCTGTCAACTTTGTAAAGGACTATAGAGGTAACCTTTGCTGTACTCTTCCCTGATTGTTTTCATTTCCCAGGATACATTTCAACCAGAAACTCTAGCATCTGGAGCCAGTGTAAGCTATGTTTGGGATGACGTGACTAGACCACACAAACTCATGCTCAAAATTAATGGTAATTCCCACCCTCTTCAAATGTAGTTAGAACTAGAATCTAGTAATGGAAACTTCAGTTGCTTAGCATAATATGTAAGATGGGTGGTGGTGTGGACTGGAACAAACCTTAAAGCCTCTTGTTCAAAGCAAGATACCTTCCTGTTGTGATGCAAGTTGCAACGTATCCTATGTATTTATATGGAAAAGTCCCTTAAAAAAGTTTCTAAATCTCTTTAGTACGGTGTTGGCATTTTTGTTGTTTAGTAAGTCTGTTTTCATGGGAACAAAAAGAAGTTTAGTCTTTGATATCTAGAAAAATTTATGTGATTTGGAAAACATATGACATTTCTCACCTGGCCTGCTTTCTTAGGTGCTCATATGCTACGTGAAATCAACTTAGATAAACTGCGTCCATGGAAATCCTTTTTTCGAGTTCGGAAACAGGGAGATCTGGCATCTCAATTACCACTAGATACCAGAGTTTCTGTCAGAAGGGGAGAAAATGTTGTTCGAACAAATGATAGTTATGTAGGGAATGTAGGGTACGAAGTATATGTTGACGGTCCTACTCGTGTTTTGCGAATTTGTCACTCACCTGGAAGACGCAAAGCAGATAGCAAGTATCAGTCATGCAACAAGGTTCAGCTGAGAATCTCGTATTTTGCCATTCGCTTACTTGAACCTTGTAAGCAGGTAAGTGAAAGAATGGAAAAAAAAATACATAGTATCAATAGTTAATATAATATCTTGTTATGAATGCTTATTCTAAGCTATGATATCCCTTAGCATGTTTATAAAGATAGTGTGCTACTGTGTGGTTCTTCAACAAGCGCACCACTACTTTGTTCTTTGTTTGCATCTTGCATGTCTCTTATTTTGTAATTGAATTGTAGGATCTGCTAGAGGATGCTGATCCCTATGATATGTCAGCTTTTACACCATTTCTTATTGGGAGAGTAGAAAACATTACTATTGATTCCATCATCATTGATCAACGGAATTATAATCAAATTAGGGTACAGGTGAGTTCTTATCCTTCCTTTTCTGATTTTGCAATAATTGTTTGTTTAGATCCCTTATTGACTGGTTCCTGGAACCGTGATGGATCTAAAAGATGAATTGTGGATCACACTCTTTACCGAGTAATTTGTGGCACTCTATTATCTCTATGTTGCAGTCAATTAATGTAGATGAAAAATGGGTTGGAGCTCCCTTTGCTGCTATGCTCAGGAGACATCTGACATCCAACAATGTCTCAGATGACTCTGTTCTCTTTGTTGTCTTTGTCTTATTTCCTAGTACCGCAAATGTACGGGATGTCAGATACTCATCTATCATTTTGCAGGTAAGAATTGTTATCCTTGTTTGCATGCTATGCTATTGCTCTCATGAGTGTTACTATTGTTGGAATGTGAAATGTAGCAGAACTTATTCTCTCTATATGTGTATCAGCTCTAAGTTTATGAACATATGCAATTAATTTATTGATCAAATTGTTTTTTTGGAGACAGCCAATTGATCTGAACCTTGACGAGGAGACGTTAATGAAAATTGTTCCTTTTTGGAGAACATCTCTCAGTTCAAATACCCAAAGTCGGCAATACTACTTCGATCATTTCGAGATCCACCCTGTTAAAGTTAGTATTTTGGTCTTCACTTATTAATTAATCCCAACAATACCAGCTATTTGTATGTGAAACTTAACTTGCATATTGTATTTTTATTAAGATCACAGCAAGCTTTCTCCCAGAGGATTCATACTCAAGTTATAGCTCTGGACAAGAGGCACTGAGGTCTCTGTTGCATAGTGTCATCAAGGTAAAAAGAGTACACGTTTTCTCCTTAGGCTTATTGTTTTATTGTACAAGGTTTATGTGTATTCTTATTTTTTCATGTTATCTTTTATTGGTATTGTGACTCTAGATTCCTGCCATTAAGAATCTAGAGGTAGAACTCAACGGTATATTGGTCACTCATGCTTTAGTAACAACTCGTGAACTGCTTTTGAGATGTGCTAGGCACTATTCTTGGTTAGTTTTCTGTTCTACTTCCTTTTCTTGCATCTCTTTTCCCTATATCATTGCTTACTCTTGTTTCTATTCTGGCTCATAGGTACGGCATGCGGGCTATCTATATTGCAAAGGGAAGTTCTTTGCTCCCACCAGCTTTTGCATCTGTCTTTGATGATTTGTCATCCTCCTCTTTGGATGTTTTCTTTGATCCTTCAAGCAGAGTTCGAGGTCTTACCCTTGGTAATACGTTTTAATTCTTTCCCTCAATTTCCTAATCTGTAGATACTCTCCTTAGGTGTAGCTAGATGCAAAAGGATGGCAATAAATAATTGATCGGAGGAGGATCGACTTCCTTTTCACTTGTAAAATCCCTTGATCTTTTTTACGTGTTTTGGCAGGAGTTTCTAGATGCCTTCCTTTGTCATTTCTGAACCATCTGACCGTTATCTAGTGTGCTTCAAATATGGGATCACAATCATCTCTATTAACTGTTAAGCTCATTAGTATATCTATTCCATAGAACAAAGTAGCGATATATTTGTTGCTCTTGGCTTATGAAACTTCTTATTGGCCGACCATCTGAGACCGAGGTTAATCAGAAACCTTTTTTTTATGCACTCTTACAATGCAAGTGCCTCATTTCATTGTACACATGCTTTGGAAAGGGGAGAATTAAGTTGGGGTTAAGCGTGGAGAGTAAAGTGTAGGCACTTTGATAATTCTACGCAAAACGTAGTGTGAATGTGTTATAGAACAAACGAGAGAACTCACCCAAAAGTCTAGCCTAGTAGGTGAGAGAGCCCATTTACTCGATAAATCCCACATTAGTTGCCCATACAACCAATGTGGGATAACCAACCTCGTAATGGCCTCAATTCTATTCCATTACAGAACGTATTCCATTACAGCATGTGTGACAAGAATCGAAAAAGAGGAACGGATGAACTGTTAGTTTATGTTTAGCAGTCAGAAATGGGATATGTAATTAGAGTGTGGAGGCTTACAGCCAGTAATATTCTGAATTTAACCATTTACTGCTAGAGCGGCCTTAGCCCTTGCTGCTTGCTCCTGAATCCCTCGCCCATGATTTTTTTTTCTAATCTATTAGCTTCTGTGATAGGTACATTTAAGTTAATCAGAAAGTGTATCGAAGACAAAGGCTTTTCTGGAACAAAACGATATTTTGGTGATCTGAACAAAACTGTAAGTGTTATATTCCGTATTTCGTTTTGGTGCTGTCTAAGCTCTTGCTCATAATTTTTATCTTTTTTTTTTTGTAGTTAAAAAATGCTGGATCCAATATACTTTTCGCTGCAGTGACTGAAGTTTCAGATTCTGTACTCAAGGGTGCAGAAAGTAGTGGTTTCAGTGGCATGGTAAAAACAGCTTTTGCAGTGTCACTTGAATTTGTCTTTTATTTGTTAAGATAATATAGAACAAGGGAATGCCGCTTGACATGTTCTCATTGTGCATATAGATGACAGGCTTTCATCATGGAATACTAAGGTTAGCGATGGAGCCATCATTACTGGGTACAGCTTTCCTGGAAGGAGGCCCTGATAGAAGAATTAGGCTTGATCGAAGTCCTGGAATTGATGAGGTAAATCTCAATTTGCAGAATTATGATAAAAATAATTGTCCGAGGCCTCCTAAATTAAGTTAATGTCTGTCATTTTGGCTCATTGTACATCCATGATACTCGGTTACATGTTTAAGTGTCAGACTTAGCAACTTTCTGAGTCTTTGTCCATAATTTTGAACCAAATTTGAGTGTGAAGGTGTCATACTAATGTTGGAGTGTCGAGAATTCGATACGGGTTTTTGAGGTTAAACAAAGATTCCAAGTAAAATAGTTACAAATTTTTAATTTTGAGGTTAAACAAAGAGCCCAAGAAAATTAGTTGCACATGTTTATAAGTCATCATCGGAAGAGTAGGATTGACGAATACCTTTAAATTGGTATTTATTCTAGTTCTTTATTGACTTGCTAATGCAGGTTGCATTTCTTCTAGACCAAAGCTTTTTTGTCATAGTTTCTTGACTAGATCTTCCTATGCAGTTATATGTTGAAGGATATCTGCAAGCTATGCTGGATACGATATATAAGCAAGAGTATTTGAGGGTTAGAGTCATAGATGATCAGGTAATGCTGTTTGTGTTGTATCCGCGGCATTTATTTTTTTGAAATTGTTGGCAGCTTATCAAATGGGAGCAATTAAGTGGCATTTTTTTATGATGCAATATAGTTAGTCCACACATCCAGAATTTGCTTGTGCAGTTTACTGGTTGGTCACTGCAGTTTGACTTTCTAAACATGTAGATTTTTTATCAGTGATCCTGAAATATTTGCATTTTGTTATAGAACAAACGAGAGAGCTCACCCAAAAGATTAGCCTAGTAGGTGAGAGAGTCCATTTACTCTATAAACCCACATTAGTTGCCCATACAGACTATAGTCCCATAACCTTGTAATGGCCTCAAATCCTTTCCATTACATTCAAACGTCCATAAGGTCCGATGTTCTCGTTGGTCGCGGCAAACCAGGCCACCACTCCGAGTCGTCTTTGATACCAACAAACAAGAAATCTCACTCCAAAAAACTAGCGTAGTTGGTGAGAGAGCCCATTTATTCTGCAAAACACCACATTAGTTGCCCATACAACCAATGTGGGACAAAATCCCATAACCTTGTAGAGACCTCAAATCCATTCCATTACACATCTACGAATAGAGTATTTGTTGGGATTTTGTGATTTCATCATTAATTCTTTGTTGTCAATTGTCACCTTGTTGTGTCTGGGTGCTTGTTTGAAAGCACGGCTAGTTGTAATTTGTAAAGGACTACAGAAAATATGGTATGCTCTCTTTTTTAAAATACCAGGTAGAGAGTTCTGTTGGGATTTTGTTATTTCATCATTCAGTTCTTAAGTTCAGCTTAAGAAACAATAAACTACTCTAATATAGTTAGGTGTGTCATGCTGATTAGCTTTTTCTTCTGATGCCATAGTATTCTGAGATAATTGCACAATCTTGGCAGGTTATTCTTAAAAATCTACCTCCAAATAGCTCACTTATTGATGAGATCATGGATAGGGTGAAAGACTTTCTTGTTAGCAAAGCTTTGTTGAAAGGAGACCTTTCAACCAGTTCTCGTCCTCTCAGACACCTTCGAAGAGAGAACGTAAGTGTATCTCTTTACCAAAGTATTTCTTATTTAAAATTGGAAATTGATATTCCTAGTCTTTAGAGTTCTATATGAGAAACTAAAAGGGAGATATTGAGCCTTAATACATTGATTGGCTCATTCTGATTTTGTCATGAATCACCAACATCATTCTATTTTATAAAATATTAGCCCTTACGGCCCGTTTGGTTATGGGTATTAAAGTGTTAGTAGTAATGAAAGTTTAGTGTGATTTTGATAGGATATCACTTCACAAGATTTTATAATAATGCTTGGTTCACTCCCATCATCTTTTTTTCTTCACAAATTCATTCTCATCCATTACCACTTGAAGAAATTATAATAGATGGTAATTAAAATTATGAATAAAAACTTATGTTTTAAGATGAGAGATCTACTACCACGGAAATGAAATGGTAAATTTCATGAAAATTTACACTTGATCTAATTCTCATAACCACTATATATCTAAGTACCAAACTGCCGTAAGAGCTACTTTTATCATAACAAGTGGCGGATATAGCAAGATGTCAAATAACATCTCATGAATTTGCATGAATCGGTAGTACTTTTATTTTTTAACACTTTAAACCAAAGCTTTGATTCCCACTCCCAGCTGCATAACGTTTTTAAATTTTTTTATCTACTTTTTTTGCTTTTAAAAATTAAGTTTTGGGGGGTTTCAAATTTACATTAAATTTTGCATTTTTAAAATTAATTTGGTACAAATTAAGAACTAGTTGGGTGAAGACATTAAATTTTGCATTTTTAAAATTAATTTAGCACTAGTTTTTTGTTAGAAAAGTATTTTTTTTCTGAAAATGACTCCTAGTAGCATAACTTAACATGAAATTTGGTTCACCTTTGGAAGATATTTTTTCAATTAAGCATTTTTATTACAACTTTGGTTTCAATATGCACATTATAACAGTAAGTTTTATTAAAATTATCGAAATCATTTTCTTTATGGATATGCCCTTGATTAACCCTTAGAATAATGCAAATATTACATGATAATTGATTCATGGAACTTGAATTCCATTTCAAATTTGTTGTTCTTTGAATTTTTTTTACTTGGTATGGAAAACTTTATGATTATGCAGGAATGGAGGATTGGGCCAACCGTTCTAACCCTGTGTGAGCATCTTTTTGTGAGTTTTGCAATCCGCACTCTGAGAAAGCAAACAGATAGCACTGTGGGAAAACTCAAGTTGAAAGAAAAGTGGGTTCGTAAGAGCGGAGATGATGGATCGAGCAGTAGCTCTGATGGTTCCATCTCCAAAAAAGCTAAAGGGAGGTTTTCATGGGGTTTTGGCAAGTTTTTCTTGTCAGCAATGGTGGCTTATGTTGATGGAAGATTGTGTCGTTGTATACCAAATCCTGTTGTTAGAAGGATTGTCAGTGGTTTTTTACTCAGTTTCCTTGACAACAATAACCCTAAATGATTTGTATAACTCACATTTGGGGTTTTGTTTGATTCTTTTTGTTCCATTTTTGCTATAGGAATACTCTTTCTTGTGTAAATATCTCTGTTTAGTTTTCCTTGAGTTGTTTGTAAATGAGTAAAATACTTTTAGCCCTCTTCATATACTTTTCTTATGATAGGGGTAATGATCATAATGTCGCAAACGCAGCACTTCCTATTGTTACGAGTCATTTTGCGGACATTGCAAGGTGAATTGTTGACTTGAAAATACTTTTTTATCAGGGTAATTCAAGTTTTCTAAAATATACTCCCTTCGATTCTTTTTTATTTTTCACTTTTCTTATTTGGTTAGTTCACCCAAATTGTCTACTTTTTATTTTTGGCAAAGATTTTTTACCTAAATACCCTATATTCACATAAGTAAAGACCATAATACCCTCACTTATATTATTTAAAATACCCCAACTACCACCTTTGCAATTATTATAATCACTTAAATACCCCAACTACCACATTTACAATTATTATAATCATTTACAAATTATAATACCTTAACTATCACTTTCTTAATATGCGTGTCCAACCCAAAGTGGACAATAAAGAAGAACCGGAGGGAGTATAATATTAAAATTAAACTTGGAGTATATAATATGTATATGCCTTTGAGAACCCAATGCACTTTAAAAAGAATAATAATGGCTAATGTGTTAAGTTTTTAGGAATGGCCAAAATAGATTGTGTTTGGCTGACAAAAAACCTAATGGTGTGCCGTGTACATGTGTTAGAACTTAGAAGTAGAAGTTATGTCTATTTGAATTTGTACCATAAAATTTAAATTTTTAAGAGATTTTTCAGACTTATAATACAAATTTAAAGCGACAAAGAAAGTAAAAAAGTGTTTTGTACTACAAGTATAAACAGATGGAACAAATGTTATGATTTTTTTTACACAAAAACTTGCGTAAGACCGTCTTATTCTAAGGCCATAGTTGAGCCGGCCCATTTACAGGCGCGTGCATCACACGCGCTCCAAATTTCGATTTTTTTTTTCATTTTCTGGACATTTTTCAATTTGGACCTTAAATGTATCAATATTGACCTTAAAGATATCAATTTCAACGTAAAGTACTTAAACATATCAATTAAAGTAAAAATTTCAATAACAACATACAATTCATTACTTATCACTGTTAATTATTACTAAGCATGCATCAATTATGACCTAATTTTGTTTTTGTTATGATGTTAACTATATCAATTACAAAAAAAATAAATGAACTACATAACAACATACAATTAATTACTTATCAGTGTCAACTATTACCAAACATACATCAATTATGAACTTATCTTGTTTTTGTTATAATGTTAACTATATCAATTATCAACAAAATAAATGAACTACATAACAACATACAATTTCATATTTATCATTGTCAATTATATTAGGTGGAAATTGATCACTTTAACGTTAAAGTTGATCACTTATAGGTTCAAATTCAAATTTTTTACTTTAATTGATATGTTTAAGTACCACTTTACGTTGAAATTGATATCTTTAAGGTTAAAATTGATACCTTTAAGATTAAAATTGAAAAATGCCTAGAGAAATGAAAAAAGCTTATGGGCTCCATATTGGGCCGCGTCTTATTCTAAGACGGTCTTACCCAACATCTGCTTTTTTTTTATTATATTGCATATGGTATGATTATATTAACAAATCAATAATTGATATTATAGCCCAATTTTAGAGACATGGGAGTATAATATAAACACAATAATATAATTAAATTTGCATGGTTTGAAGACGTGGCAACCAAGTTTTAATTAGTTGGAAATGTCAATTTCAGTCTAAATATTATTATTAAAAAAATATCTCCGGAAAAATAATCAGAATCCAACACTTAGGTTGAAGCTCCAAGACCCAAGTGCATATCCGATTAACTGCTGACTCAAGATCCTCATAAGTCATGTCACTTGTTCCACACAAATCATCCCTCCATTTCACTATCAAATTTAATTAAGACTAATTTAGCTAGTATTTTATTCGTAATTTATAAATAAAAAAATAATTTGTGAAATTTCAACTTTATTTTTTACAAATTACAGCCACCAGAGTATCAAAGTTTGCGGGTTTAAGCCAAAGCATAGGATTTCGGCCATTTGCATGGTCGGAATTTTAGATTAAGTGGTCAGAAATATGTGTTTTTGGCCTGAACTTGTAAAGTTTGAAGCTTTGGCGGCTGTAATTCGCAAAAAATAAATATTAAAGTTGTAACTAACAAAAGCGATAAACGTTAGGGCTGTAATTCGCAAATTATTCTAAATAAAAATATAGACAAAAATGTTATGCCTCGTCTCAATATTAATATCAACTTTATATATTTTATGATTTTAGTTATACATATAATTAGAAACGGAAACCTATTAGTAAAAAGATGAGATGAGAGTAATTTACATCACAATACAAAGTACTAAATTTCCAAAGATTGTAGTTCACTGTGAATCTGTCATAGAACCAACTCAAACAAAAACCTAAGATGATGATTGAAGCCCCTTGATATGTTATATACTCTAACACGCCTCTTAATAGGAGAGTTCACCGGTCCAAACCCGGACCAGAATCTCAAATATGCTAAGACCGGAGACCGGACCGGTTCATCTGGTCCCGGTCTAAACCGGATTCCATCCGGTCCGGTCCGAGTTTGGACCGATTAGACCGGAAATAATTTTTAATACCAAAAATAAATTAAAAATAATGGAAGATTTTAAAATAATTAGCAAATCAATTATTATAAAATTAAAATATTTGAATTATAAAATTATTTTGTGTTGAAAATAAAATATTTAAAGCCCTTTTATATACATAATAATCGTCAATATTATTGCCTTTAAAATCACTTTTATGTACCTCCAGTCCAACCCGGATTTTTCTTAGTTTAGACCGGACCGGAAACCCGGAATGGCGAATATGTAAGACCCCGGTCTGGTCTCATTTTGCACACCCCTACCCCTCACACCCTTTGGGCTAAAAATGAAAATGCAGCACAAGCCCTCCTCTGGTGCGAAATATTTCACTTTAAATGAGATGTGGTTGAGACATGAACTTGTGACAAGAAAAACCAACTCAACAAAAAATTTATGCTGATGATTGAGGCTTCAGGATATGTTGTATATTCTAATATTAACTACTTATCGAACAATAATGTTTTGACAAAAATAACATTTTAGCTTTATTCAACTACCAACTACTTAAACTACTACACTAAAAAACCTATTCAGCAATCTAGGGAAACAAGGGAATAAATATCTGTATTACATAGAAGCTTTTTTACGATAAATTGGAGGAATAAAATAAAATATCTTAAAACAAACAAGACACCGCCAAATGCTAAAGAATATTTCTATATTCGAAAAGAAACAAGATCCTCCTAATCTTATAAAACTATGAAGTATATCCATGTTACATGTATATATTAATTTTTTTAAGTATATTTTTTGTTTATGACTTATCTTACTCTAACATTTTAACGTTATGTTTGGATAAGAATTTAAGAAAGAAAAAGGAAAATAAATTAAACAAAGTAAAAAGGAAAGGAGTAAAAAATGTAAGAGGAGAAGATAATAAGAAAAGTTTTTTAGTTGTTTAAGACGAAGAAAAATAGGAGTAAAGAGAAAAATCAATTTCCTTTCAAAACTTTTCACATTTAGAGAAACAGTCGTCAACAAAAGTAAAAACTAATAACTTTAAAAGGTACTCTTGTGAACCTCATAAGAAAGAGCACATATGCTAAAAGATTCGTTTTAGTTGGGCTATTCAACTAATACATAAAACGCTTCTCATGATAAGACCATTTCATACAAGCATTTTTGTGTAACTTAAATACGATCTCTAATTGAGTTGGCCCATTAGAGAAAATGTAAAGTAAATATAGGCGATAAGTTTTAATGAATTGGACCTGAGAGACTTCTCTCAGAATGACGGTTTTTCAGGAGACTGGCTGTTAAATTAAAGTAATTGTTGAATTATATATGTTGCAATTTCAAATGGACAGAAAGTAGACAATTTTTTAATCCAACCAAAATGAAAATAGTGTTGATTCCTGAATTTTTGCAAAACCAGCAACATATCTATCTCCATCAAAAAGACCCAGAAGCGATTGCACACCCCCTGATTGGTGACCTCATCACCCACGGTTGCAATAAAACCATTGGCACCTCCTTACTATATAATATATATATAACTTAATACATCTCTCCATCAAAAACACTCAAAACAGATTGCAAATTCATATACACATATCTTACAAAATCACCCAAATTTTATCTCTTCTCTAAAAAATTATCAATAATTTTTATTTTTATTTTCATTTTTGGATTACAGAGTAGGTATAGAGAAAGAGGTCTAGGTTTGAATTTTGTCAGTAAAAAGTAATACTTATTCCAGCTGAGACAAGCACCAGATTCTTCTACTAGTAATATAGAAAGCTATTAGAGGTTAGAATGTCTAGTAAGGAGCAAATGGAGAACATGAAGTTCTCTGAATCAGAGGAGAAAAAGGATGCTAATGAAGCTGAAAGGAAGCCAGCCGTATCGACCCACCTGTATCTGAAATCCTCGAGATCGCTCGATAAAGACGTCGTTCTTGGAAGAATTCAGAAGCGTAAGTGCATGAACAAGGTCAAGAATACATTTCATTCTTTGCTCAGCTTGAATGCTTCAACTTCAACTGGATCCTTAACTCAGGATCCCATGTGGGTTGACCTTGGAGATCTCTTTTCATGCCCATGAATCCCATCAAATTCAGCAGCTGATTTCAAGGCTTCACAGGAGTAAATTAATCATAGAACTGTCTATAATCTAGCTAGAATAGCAGAAAACGAGAAAAATTTGCCAATTCTGATGTGTTTTTACTCTATTATAATATTGAATGTACTTTATAATATGTATTGGCAATAAACAGTGTTGCCCTTTCAGAGTTCAAACCATCAATATGTTGTCAGTTTCTCTAAATAGAACATACTGGCTGCTACCCTCTAGGAAATTCAAAGACAGATTTACTCCAATAACAGATTTCCTGTTCTTCTATACTAAATCTGTCAATCTGACTGCTGTAGTTACAAGTTCGGAGGGTTGGAATTTGGCCGGTGACACATAATTTCACTAGTTAGTTCGCCTTTTGAATTCGTGATTCGCACAAAATGGTTCAAAAATAGCCTAAAATTGACCTAATTTGATTTTAGATTCGCGATTTGCGAGCAGATTAGTCTCATGTGACACTAAGACAAACACAATAGAGAATCATGAATCGGGTCTTGTCTCAGTTGGAGCATTATCACTTTCTTTCTGAGGAACCTAGGTTTAATTCTCGATAGCCCCTCCCCTTCCCTCATCCTACCGTGTCACACAAAAAAAATTAAGGAAAATAAACAGATAATTACTGTTTTCAAATTTCAATAGTCAATACTCATCAGCTAATCAACACAAATACATACTATATGGTGAAGACAGGATTATTATGCCATCCATTTCAATATATTAATCTGCCAAATTCACACCAATCAAAAAAAAATATTTTTCACAATGCAGTAATATCAAAACTGAAAGATAGTGTCACATATTAACATAGAGAAAGTGAATCTAAGACACAAATTTTCTAGGTAAACTACATCTTGAAGCGAATGCAGCGTGAACAAAATTAATGCCAAACTAGTACAAAAGAACAACTACAAACACGAGCAGTTGTTCAACCTTCATTTTGGCTTCGAAGCAAAAGAAAATTAATCAGAAAAGAAGAATTCTTTACTTCAGTACACCAGAAGAAGAGAGGAGTCGCAAAGCTTGGTTAGAATTGTTCAAGACCGCAGCAGAACGAGGAACTTGTGCTTTCCTTTTCGTCAAAAACTCCAAAGCATTCTGCACGCAATGTGCAGTCGGTAGCTCCTTCAGAATAACATTTTCCACCCTGGAAGAGAAACCACAAGAACCATAAGACTATAGTGCAATCATAGTATTTAGTTTTTACTTTTTGCAAAGCTAAGTTATATATGTAGCACTGATTTTAAGATATATGATCCCCAATCGGAAGGCGTAAGCCCCAAGGTTATACAAGCCGAGAAAAAGATGAATGAACTCTATGTAAGGCTCTAAAGCCAGTCCGTCCACAGAAGGCGCTCGAAATTTTCCAAAATGGAATCTTTTAAATATTTAATTAAGTTATAGGAGCACATTAATACCCTGATGTGTTGTTCTTCTTCTTCTTACTCTTCGGCTTTGATACTTTCTCCTCCTCATCCTCGGAATCTGATACGAAAACTTGTCTGCAAACCACAACAGTATCACTACTCAATAACACGAATAGAAAGGAACAAAGTTATCAGCTCGTATTGTATGAGAGCATCTCACGGTAAGACGAACTCCAAACAAGAAGCCATAATCTATTTGTATGAGGCATGTCTTTGGGTTTAACGGTCTCATACAAGAATTTGCGCAAAGTTAGAGGATAAACCAACACATTTGCAAGTACAAACAAGACAGTTGAAGAGCATACTTCTCACGAGCAGCAAGAAGGTTGACAATATCATTTGGCAGCATTCCTTTATTGATTTGGGATTGCTTATTTGTATCAGCTCCCTCTTCATCTTCGACCATTTCATCATCATCATCACATACTTCAACCTTTGTTTTTGGTCGTGGAGTTAGCCTTTCGGCTAATTTCTTTCTCCGTTCTTTACCTTCACGCCGAACCCTACATCGAAAAAGAATAATGAAGATGCCAAGCAAATCAATATTCTCAATTCTCCATCTTTTACATGCTACCAATATATATAGACTCATTTGCTTGAACTATATTAAATCAGCTTTAATGAAATTGTAAAGATAAACATCTATATGCTCAAGGAGACAAGGAGTAATAAATTAGCAAAAGTATAAACAGGGTTCAGTTCCTTATTATCGAATTTACGCACACTTCTTATTTGCGTGAGGTTGCTACTTGCTAATGATGTTTTCTACCGAGCATCAATCATAAACAAGTTATCACTAACAAGGCTAAGGTTGTCTACATTCAACCCAAAGACCCCGCCTCACAAGAGAAGCTTGATGACATGGGAATAATGAAATGGAAGCATAATTGGCCAAGATTAGAAAATTGAGTAATTCAGTTCATCTCGGTTATACTTCGACCAGCATTGGTGTGGAATAACATGCTTCTCCATTTCCTCATTCAGGATAATTGAGCAATACCCTCTATTTTTCCAAACATAAATTCACGTTTAACACAAACCACAATTTTCTGTTTTCTTTTCATTACCAAATTTTAGATCCACATTTTCTTAATATTAAAAGAGACCTTCATTTTAAGTATTTCACTAATAACCTGTTGAAAAACACCAAAAGCTTTATAATAGTAACCATGCAGTTCTATGTTAAACGGTTCCATTAACCACCTGCTATTTTAAAAAAAACGGCTAGTTTTTTTACAGGTTCCACGGTTGGGCCAAGTGAACCGTTCGGTTCTAGGACGGTTCCATGGAACAGCTGGAGCAGGTGAACCGTCCAGTTACGGGGCGGTCCCATGGAACCGACGAGATGGGCGAACCGATTTGCAGTTTCACGGGGCGATTTCTGATAACAGTTCCACGGATTCATCTGAATTGTTTTGAAACCTTGACGGTTCACGGTTCGGAACACGTGCTTAACGGTTCCGGTTCCGAGGCGGTTCGGTTCCGGAAATCCCCCCGGTTCCATCACTCATTGATGAGAAGAAGAGAGAAAGAAAGAAAAACCTTGCTTTACTTTGTTGCTGAACCTTAATAATTTCTTCATATTGTTGTATTCCCTGAATACATCAATAGACAATGGATTTCAATATATAATTAAGTAAATTATAAAGATCTGCAAATTTAGTTCTTCAATTCAAGAAAGAGGAGATAGAATACCTTCTGAGAAGTAAATTCCTCTGGAACATCGGAGTCGTAATCTTCTCTAGCAGCCATGGCTATCGAAAATATTCAAAGAAAAATTATATTATTCGCAAAAACTAGGGCTTAAAGAAGAATTTAAATTCCGATTTGCAGGTTAGGGTTTAGGGTTTTCGATTATTCATCTAATTTTACAGCTGCAATCGAAATTGGAATTGTAGTTTAGACAAGGTACCATACGACGTCGTATCAGTAGTAGAAACCTGATTTGATGGATGCGTTTCTGGGTGATTGTGAATCTTGGGCTCTGCTTAGTGCTTACTGTGTTGGTGGCCGTTGCCCGTGGGCTTGTAATTACTCCCTGGTCTACGTGTCCTATTGGCTATTGACACTACGACCACTCATTAAACTAGGGAAAATTACATTAAAAACTCTCAACTATGTGCGATTTAAATAAAAAAATTCCAACAATTGATTAATATTTGAAACTCTTAACTTTAGACCCATTTTAAATTTAAAGTCCAATATTATTTGTAACCGGATAAATTGATTTTAGTAGAATAGTAATGGGATCAAATTGTATTTGTTAATCATTTCACCCTCTTTGACCTTACATGACCCTTCACTTACCCTTCCATTTTAACAAAATGATAACTAGTCAAAAAAGGTTATAAAATTGTATCAGTGCTTTAAAATTAAAATGAACCTAAAGTTGGGAGTTTTGAATAATAATCAATAGTTTGGAGTTTTATATTTAAATCACAAATAGTTGAGAGTTTTATATTTAAACCACGAATAGTTGGGAGTTTTAAAAGTATTTTTCCCTCAAAAATAACAAGTTTATATGCTAATAATTTGTAAAACAGCTAGTTTCCTAAGAGACCGTCTTTCTGAGAGACGTCTCTCAGGCCCAGTCCATCAAAACTTGCTTTGTACTCTTACTTCACATTTTTTTATGGGTCAACCCAATAAAATATGGTCTTTCAAAGAGACCGTCTCTCACAAGAATATGTAAAAAAATATTATCCAAAACCTATTAAACGGGATAGTTGAATATTATTCCATAACTATTTCATCATCATCATTATAGACAAAATATGATCAGGCTCTGGGGAGGGAAAATTGACAGCACCTCATACCCATATAAAATAGTGTGGTCAAAAAGTCTTCCAAATTACAAGAATCTGCAAAGAGAGAAACTATTCCAAAACTATTTGATTTTTCAAAATTCTATCAAAATCTTATCCTAGTCCTAGTCCTAGATATATAAAAAATCACAAAATCCTTACTATTTCTCTATTTAACAATTTCAACCTTATCTTTCAAAAAAAAACAATTTCAAGCTTAGAATGAGTAATAGATCATCCATTACTTTAAACTTTATCTCCATTTGATTTGGCTAATTTGTGTATGCAATTATTCTTGGGATCCATTTTGATTCAAGTCAATACAATTTTTAATGTAAAATTTATAGCCCGTCATGTCATTTATTTGATGATGAATGGTTATGAACAATAAACATATTAATCGACACCCATTCAAAATCAAATTAATTATCTAATTGAACACTTTTGGGTTTGTTATTTGTCAAATGTCAAAACACATTAAAAGCGATTGTCATTTTGTTTATGATGACATTTAAAATGGTATCAAAAATCACAAATTCTTGCTATAGACCGTCTATATCATAGATGAGTAAATATGAGTCAACCCATTTTGCAAAATAAGTAACTGATTAGTCATCAGCCTTATTTTTAAAATTAAAATCATTTGGTTGGGCTGTTAGGGAGAGTCGTCTTTGCCAAAAACGGTCTCTCAGGAGACCTTCTGATCAAAAATTAGACATGAGATTGTCTCACCACGTATTTCAATTTTGAATATCCCAATAATTTTGTTACAATCTCTTTCAGCTCGTTTTTCTTATATGAGATTGTCACACTATAAGAAAAAATCACATATAATTAGTCAATGTCTATAATTAATTATTTAAGATCCTAAGTGATTACTTTAATATACTAAATATACATAGATCAATTCAGTAAAAATGATTTCATCATTATTTCCAAAAAAAATGATTTCATCATTGTGTCATTTAAAAATGTATAAGGTTTCTATTCAATCTTAAAAGCCATTGTATTATCATCAAGGTGTATAAAAACAAAAATTTTATTAAAAACAAATCTTAAATAAAGCTAACACAATTCTTTTAATAGATCAACTAACATTGAAAATCATACATAATAAATTGGAAAATTTACCGTAAATAATATAACCTTTAAAATTTTTTCCTGTAATAATTCAAAATATTGATTAACCATGAATAATGTCAACTTTGAAACGTATTTCCCTCTAGCATCCAAGCAGGTCACCCTAACCTACTATTGTAGGTAATTTGGCCAACAAAAAAGGAAAAATTCAAATAAAAAAGAAAAATAAATAAAATAAAACCTCTCAATAACCCCTATCTAATATCCAGTGTACCTCATCCCTTCCCCTCAGGTCGTCAGCCACCCCACCGGCTGAGTATATGACCCATCCTCCCACTGTCGAATCAAAATCCAAGTCGATTATTATTTATGCTTTTTATTTGTTAGTTGCCCCAATTGGTTCTTAGAATTGAGTCTCAAAAATTTGTTTTAAAATGTTTTAATTAATGGGTTAGAATTATGAGCAAAAAATGGGAGAAACAACTTCAAAGTGTTTAAATAGTGTTTAAATGTTGAATAAAACTCCCAGTTGAAAAAAACAAGTTTAATTACTTGATTATGGTCGAAAGTTGGTGGGTGAAGTTTTGTAAGAACGAAGAAGAATAACAATGGTGGGTGAAGATAAAAAAACAAGTTTAATTACTTGGATTCATAGTTCATACTAGATTTATTTGTATTTTTAAATAGAGAAGACGAAGGATTGATGTTAATTTTTTTATAACAAAAATTATGATTATATTTTTTTAAGAAAAATTACGGTGAATAATACAACCTTTTGTTAATTTCCCTATAATAATACGAATTTTTGATTAACCATGATAATACCAACTTTGGGGGCTTTTTTCCTACAATAATACCAATTTTAGTTTATTAACTAATTTACTAAATTTTTTTGTTATATAATCACCTATAGTTTGATTTTTAACATATTATGTATATTGTAGGAAAACACCCTCATAAGTTGGTATTATTCATGGTTAATTAAAAGTTGGTATTATTACAGGGAACCAAGCAAATTATTCCTGGTGATTTTTCCTTTTTTTAACAAAATTTCTTTAGATAACCTGTTTAGAAGGTTATAAGTCATTTTGTATACTAATGGAAAACACACATATTAGTTGGTATTATTCATGGTTAATCAAAGTTGATATTACTGTAGGAAAAATGTTAAAAGGTTGTATTATTCATGGTAATTTTTCCTAATAAATTTTGTTTACAAAAAAATAACATTAGTAATCTAACATGTTGCTAGTCCGCTATAAATTATCCAACTTTTGTCTTAATTTGCTGACAGTATTTTTTTTTCGAGAATTAGGAATATATATAAACCGAATGGGAAAAACACTGAGACTTGTGGGCCTTAAACCCACCGGCATAAAAAACCCAAGGAGGGGAAAAAACCATTCGGAGAGAGGACCAAGAAACAGGCCACTAAGACAGCATAGGAGTGGGACCATGCAAAATGCCAAAAGATAGTTAACCACCTTACACACCAAAACTATGCCAACAAAACACCACCATAAACAATTGTACCCCTTACACACCACGGGGAGAAAGACAAAACCACGAGCAGATTCAATCAAAATCAACAAAAAAAACTGAAAACATAAATACAAGAGATCGAAATACAAAAAAACCTGAGGTTACACCCAAATGATATCCTTGTTCACAATGAAGCAATGGGTAGAGAGTCGTCAAACCCTATAAGTTCCTTTGCCCAGACTCTAATTTTGATTTTCAGCATGTGAATAAAATTGCCAAAATCAGGAGCACATCCTTCGAATTTTATTTTGTTCCTGTTAAGCCATAATGACCAGACCGTACATCCCAAAATCAGGCTCACAAAACTTTCCATTTTGCATTCTTTATCAAACCACACCACTCAATTTGCTGGCAGTATATTTTATTATTACTTACTAGATAGTGCCCGTGCGATGCACGGTTTTATCAAATTTTCTGACATATTTTGCATTGTGCGCAATATAATTATATTTATACTTTTATTATTTTTTTATTTTTAATAAAAGATCCAATGGTTCTTACCCTGGGTACAATAAGAAATTATAAGTTTCTTTAATGGAAAAAAACTTATTAATTTTTGCTAACAAAAATAAACATCACATCAATTTGTAGAAGTATTAAATATTATTACTATTAATAACACACTTTAAAACCAAATATAAATACATAGAAATATGTAAAATTATTTTATTAGTTTAAACGACAAAGATAATTTTTTCCCATAAAAATATATAAAGATAATCACAACCAAAATCATATTAGAATTAATCATTGCATTTAAGGAGCCAAGAATATAAATAACAAAAATAAATCCTAATAAGAGTATATTACGTTTTAACTATCTCAAAATATCCAATACATTAAATAATATTCATTTAACAAATAA